>JAJIBD010038324.1:0-20703 GCA_021461705.1 Cryptotis parvus | reverse complement strand
AAAAAATAATTAGGGGCCAGTACAAGAGCACAGTGGGTAGGGTGCAATTTGCCTTGCACACACTGACCAGGGTTCAATTCCCAACACTCACATGGTCCCCAAGCCCACTAAGATGCCAATCCCTAGGCACAGCAGGTAAGTCCTGGCACTGCTATGTGCGGTCCAAAACAAAACAAAAGAAAAAGTTTGAATAAACAAGTTAAAAAAGTTCTTGGCAAGTTTACTTAGTAAACATTTATCTGACAATGCCCACGATAGGTCCTGGCAGATGGCATTTCACTTCGGGGTGAAGCACACTATGCTAAACTTTCTGGGCGGAAGAGGCCCTGCAAAGCAAAAGAAAGCTAACACTATGCTGGGAGTGGCAGTACCATGAAGCGTGGGCACGTGTCTCAAAATCTTCACACTCACACGCCGGTGACTGGCCTCAGGCCCGCCTGCTCTGAGCCCAGGGAATCCACAGCTGGTGGAAGAAACGGAGGCACCGTGACAGTACCAAGAAACAGCTGAGAACGAACGCCCACAGTCCTCACTTAGAGACCTAGCGCCTGCCTCGAGGCCAGCAAGGCCTCACGGCTGCGGGACGGTAGCTATGAGCAAGCCGTACTCATGCAGGTTTTGAGCGTCGGGGCAGTACCCGCTCACTTGCAACTTCTTCTTTTTCTTACTCTTTCTTGAGGCTTCATTTGGCCTGTATTGCCCCTGGTGCTGGGCTTTAGACTAGAGACAAGACAAAGGTTTCACAATTTTTCAGAACTTCCTAAGACCACTTAACCAGGAATCGTGAGATCAAGACACCAAATTAGACAAACACACGATTACCTCTTATTTGTAAATGAGTCTTCATTCCTATTTTCCAAAGGGCCAAAGTACTCCAAGGGAAAAGCTATGGTTAAAAGAGCCACCAAACAGATCCGATTCATCTCTAGTCTCTGTCAGTGACACAATTTCCATCCCGCCTCTGAGCCTACTGCTCCTGACCGCTGCTGAAACTCTCAGGGGGCTGTAAACCAGACCCAAATTGTGGGACCCAGCCCCTGAGCCACCCTGCTCCTCAAGTTCTGATTTTTCGCCAATGCTCACATTTGGTCCTGGACTCCAATTTGGCACCCAAAGTATGGGTGCGCCTCTGTTCTACTCAGACCTGTCCTTCCAGCACACCCAGGCCTGCATGCTCACCACGAGGACGGGAGGTCTAGAAACAGAAAGGTGCGCCAGGCCCCAGGGTCGACGCTCAGCTTCCCTGCAGCACTTAGGAGCCAGGAGGGCCAACCCGACACTGCAGGGCGGAAAAGGCAATTTTCAAGTGTTCCATATGAGTAATCCCACCTTCATCTTAGAAACCTGGAAGTCATGGAAGCATTCAGGAGCCCAAGGTGGCGGTCCATGCCAATGGGGGAAACCCAAAGGAGACACCCCATTCGGTAAAAGATCCCTGAAGGCATCACCTCTGGTCCTTCTATACTCAAAATGTCACAACAAAGTGTCTGGGGACCGAGCAACAGTCCAGCAGGTAGGGCGCTTGCCTTGCACACAGCCGACCCGGTTCGATCCCAGCATCCCATATGATCCCCAAGCACTGTCAGGACTGATTCCTGAGGGTAGTCCAGGAGTAATCTCTGAGCATTGTGTTGTGTGACCCAAAAGCAAAAAAAAAAAAAAAGGGGTCTGAAGGGAGTACATGACACAGCCAACAATGGTGCCTGAGGGGAGAGCACAATACGACCAACAGCGATGTCTGAGGGAGAAGATGACACAGCCAACAGCTAGGCTACCAGAACAATTTACACGGCTGACAACATGGGAAGGGAGAGCACCACACGGCCATTAACAGGTGCTGATCAAGAATACATTAACATGTCTGAAAGGAGAGGATGACATAGCTGACGCGGTTCGAGGAGAGAGCACCACACTGCTGACAATAGTGTTTATGGGAGAACATGATACAGTGAACAATGGTATCTGAGGAGAGCACCACATGACTGAGAAAGGTGTCTGAGGGGAGAAGATGATATGGCCATCGATGGTGTCTGAGGAGAGAGCATATGACCAACAGTGTCTGAGGGGAGAGGATGACAAAATGGACAACAGTGTCTGAGGGAGAGGACGCATATGGCCGTAATAAATGTGTCTGAGGGGAGAGTACTATATGGCTGATAATGTGTCTGAGGGGAGAGTACTGACATGGCCAACAACAGTGTTCCAGGAGGAGGATGACATGGCCGGGGCCAATGTGTCTGAGGGGAGAGGACTACATAGCCGACAATGTGTCTGATGGTTGACGATACACGGCTGAAAATAGTGTCTGAGGGGAGGGGACAAATAATGGCTGAAAATAGTGTCTGAGGAGAGGGATCACTGCCGGGAAAATAGTGTCTGAGGAGGGGACGACACGGTTGACAATAGTGTCTGAGGGGGGAGGAGGAATACATGATGGCCGGCTAATGGCGTTGGAAAGGGGAGAGGAGGACACGGCTGAAAACAGTGTCTGAGGGAGGTACTTACATGGTCGTCATACAGTGTCTGAGGGGAGAGTACTCCATATGGCTGTGATAATGTGCTGAGGGGAGAAGACAAATATGGCTTCATTAAATGTACTGAGGGGAGAGGAGGAAACTGGCTGAAAACAGTGTCTGAGGGGAGAGGGAGGGGAATGGCCGACAACAGTGTCTGAGGGTAGAGGACAGTATAACAACAATGTGGGAGGAAAGAGAACGACATGCAATGGTTATAATGTGTCTTGAGGGGAGAGGACGACACGCCGGACCAACAATGTCTGAGGGGAGAACGCCACAGCTAACAAATAGTGTCTGAGGGAGAGTACGACATAGCCGATAAATGTGTCTGAGGGGGAGAGGACGACACAGCTGAAAATAGTGTCTGAGGAGAGGGGATCACACATGGACAACAGTGTCTGAGGGAGGACTATATATTTGAAAACAGTGGCTGAGGGGGAGAGACTCCACACGGTCGGTCAACAGTTCTGAAGGGAGAGGGAACATTGACAATGTGTCTGAGGGGAGAGGGACGCATATGCCCGACAACAGTGTCTGAGGGCAGAGGGACAACATGCACTGCAATAAATCCAGGAAAGAGGACAACATGGCCACAATAGTGTATGAGGGAGAGGGACGACACGGTCGACAATGTGTCTGAGGGAGAGGATAACATGGCTGACAACAGTGTCTGAGGGGAGAGTACGAAATGGCCGACAACAGTGTCTGAGGGAGAGGAGAATTTACATGCCCGACAATGTGTCTGAGGGAAAGTACTCCATATGGCTCTGATAAACAGTGTCTGAGGGGGAGAGGGACGACATGGGCCGACAATGTGTCTGAGGAAAGGACGACATGGTCGCACAACAGTGTCTGAGGGGAGAGGACGAAGCATCGGCCGACAACAGTGTCTGAGGGGAGAGGACTTACATGGCCGACAACAATGTCTGAGGGTAGAGGACGACATGGTTGACAATGTGTCCTAGGAGAGGGGATGACATGGTCGACAATGTGTCTGAGGGGAGAGTACGACATGGTTGATAATGCAGTCTGGAGGGGAGAGGACGACACGGTCGACAACAGTGTCTGAGGGGAGAGGACAACATGGCTGACAACAAAGTGTCTGAGGGAAGAGGACGACATGGCCAACAATGTGTCTGAGGGAGAGTAAGACACGAAAATGTGTCTGAGGGGAGAGGGACGACACTTGGGCTGACAACAGTCTAAGGGGAGAGTAATGGTTACGGCTGACAATGTGCTGAGTTGAGAGGACGACGGTCCACAATGTCTGAGGAAAAAGGATGACAAGGCCGGCTACAATACTGTCTGACTGGGAGAGGAGATTACACACAATGTGTCGGAGGGAGGAGAGGAGTGCGACAGCATGACAACGCGTCTGAGGGGAGAGACCATGGCTGATAATGTGTCTGAGGAGAGAGTATGACATACAATCTCGACAACAGTGTCTGAGGAGAGGACAACATGGCTGACAACAGTGTGTCTGGACGACTTACGGACAACAGTGTCTGAGGAGAGGACGACATGGCCGACAATGTGCTGAGGGAGAGGACCACATGGCTGAAAACTGTCTGAGGGGAGAGTACGATAGGTTCAACAGTGCCCAGTGGGGAGAGGGATGACATGGGCCGACAATGTGTCTGAGGGAAAAGGATCACAAGGACGCATAATAGTGTCTGAGGGGAGAGGACGACATGGCTGACAACAGTGTCTGAGGGGGAGGACGCATATGCTGGACAACAGTGTCTGAGGGGGAGAGGACTTGCGGCTGACAACAGTGTCTGAGGGAGAGAACGACATGGGCTGACAACAGTGTCTAAGGGGAGAGGATGAGTATGGCCGATAATGTGTCTGAGGAGAGGGACGATAAAGCTGAAACAGTGTCTGAGGGGAGAGTATGAGCACGGTCGATACAGTGTGTGAGGGGAGAGGATTGCAGACGGACAACAAAAATTGAGGGAAGAGGAAGACACGGCCAACAACAGTGTCTGAGGGGAGAGGGACAGATGGCTGACAATGGCTGACGGAGAGGACGACATGGCCGGCATGTAGTGCCTGAGGGAGAGGACGACTCGGCCGACAATGTGTCTGAGGGAGAGGACAACATGGCTGACAACAGTGCTCAGGTGAGAGACGACTCGACTGACAATGTGTCTGGTGAGGACAACATGGCTGACAACAGTGCCTGAGGAGGACGACTGCGCCGACAATGTGTCTGAGGGAAGTTGACTACGCAGTCAACAACAGTGTCTGAGGGAAGACACCCACCACCTCCTGGAAACCCAAAAAAGGCCCGGTTCCACGTGACAGTGCTTTGACCTTCTGCAGTTTGAAACTCTGCAGTATGAACTAATAAAAATATTTAAATTCTTTGATCACGTTTTTTAAAGTCTTTTTAAATGAAACAAAACTAGTGAACTGAAAACCTGCTGGGGCAGTGACCGGAGGCCACAATGCGGAGCCTCCAAGAGGCCTGGGTCGGGCTCAGGCATGGTCACACACTTGATAGTGGGATACTGTCACCAGCCTATGTCCCTGCAGGCACGGGTGGGAACATCACTTCTCTTTACACCCGAGCACTATGACGGTGTGAGATGCCAAAGGAGAAGCCAGACTTTTGTGAAAGACGTACCCCCTAAACAAGCGACACTGCAGCCACAGTAACAAACCGGGCATCCACTGGAGCAAAATCCAGCCCAGAAAAAGGCTCTTCAGGCGCAAACCCAGGAATCACTAAACACAGCAGCTGAAATTTAACTGAATAGAAGAGTCGAATTCTCGCCAGGCAAATTGTAAAACTAGAAGGTAAGACACACGCCAGCTGACAGTGGGGAAATCTGCTACCACTCTACCTAAGCAGGTAAAAAGTGATTTGGGGCCCGGAGCGCTGGCCCAGCTGGTGGGCGCTTGGCCTTGGTACGCTGCCAGCCCATGCCAGCCTGGGTTTGATCCCCGCATCCCATATGGTCCCCCCCCGCCCGCCAGGAGTAATTCCTGAGTGCAGAGAGAGCCAGGAGAAACCCCTGGGAGCATTGCTGTGACCGAAAAGCAAAAAAAGCGATTTAACACGTTACACCCCAATGTTTGACTTCCGCTTTTTCTGTCTCGTGGGAAGCACAATGGGTCGTTAAGGCCAGGAAGCGGAGCTCAAAGGGCCATGGCAGGCTGGCTCAGGAGAGCACCTTCAGCACCCACGGTGCCAGTGCCAAAGGCCTGGAGCGCTCCTTAGAACAGACGCTGACAGGGCACCACAGCTACTTGCGCATTCCGCCGCCGCGAAGCCCTCTGCTCACAAGAGGGCCGAGCACGCTGGAGGCCCGCGCGGTGGCGGCAACACATGACTTCACCACCTCCGTGCCGCACAAAGCTGCTGTCTTGCCGGCTCAGCTCTCATGAGTGAAGGGTCGGGGTGCAGAGGCGCACGCCCCCACTGGGCATCCGTGGAACAAAGCCCTCAAATGGAGTCGCCACTACTCTCTGCACACAGTAGGGCGGGAAAAAACTCCCGCCTGGTAAATCTAAACTCCGCCTCGAGGGCGGTCCACCGTTTTCTGGCACTCTGGATTTCCGGTCTGTTCCGCCATGGGAACCACCTAAAATTATAGATAGTTACAGGTAGTGGTCAGCAAGGAGCTTGATGGCTCAGGTGAAAGCGCAGAGGAAGTCTCCTGGCTGTTAAGGCCACAACGACTCAAATGGCTGGAGGCCGCCACACCTAGCCAGCACTATCAGTGGCCTGACACAGAAATGATCAGTCCCACCAACTGCTCTTGCTTGGCTCACCATGGAACAACAGGTCACGCAAGGGTTTGAGAAACAGAAACCCTTAGCCTTCCTCGCGTGGCTGCAAATTATTCTTGATATGTATTTTATCATTTTTACAATTTGTAAGTAGGGTCACTGCCCTTTGAGGTGTTGCAGGTGTGGCTTCGCGGTGCGCGGCTGCGCCAGCAGGTGGCAGACAGAAGACAGGCTTCTGTACCCCCCTGCCCTTGCGGCCCTAAATGGTTGATGGTCTGCACGAGAAAGACTGGGGCCCCCTGAGGAACCTAGAGCCACGGCAGAGCCTGGTAAGCTCCCGCGGTATATCCGGGATGCCAAAAACAGTAACAAGGGTCATTCGTAATGAATGGAGACACCATTGGTGCCTGCCTGAGTAAATTGATAATCAGGAAGACAAGTGACAAGATGGGTCTTGTGTGGGGAGGGGTGAGGAGGTTGGAGCTACATCTGGTGGCGCGCGCTGGATGAGGAGTCTGGGGCTTTGAAGTGGTTCCCGGGCAGCAGACGCTGTAGCAAGCGCCGCCCCCAGGTGCTCTCCAGCTCTGCCTTAGGATACGAGTTTCCCGGGCTAATAAATTGTCCATAACTGGAGCTTTACAGGAAATGCAGTAAAACAAGAATTAAACATATGACCTATCTCTTGGCTGGAAAAGTAGCACAACAGAGGGGTGCTGTACTGCACGCTGCCAACCTAGGTGCTATCTCGGCACCCCAGATGAAAGCTCTGAGCAAAGCTGGGTGTGACCCCAAAAACATTTATGTACAGATAGAGACATATATAGATGTGTGTGAGAGACAATGCATGTTCTATTTCCCCTTACTCCTTCAGATGTGAATCAGCATAAGACAGCAATACCATCATGTAGCCTGCTTAACTGAGGCCAGAATATTACTGTTCACTCCTTCAATTATTTCTCTTCACTTTCTATGCACCAAATGATTTGTCAGCAAAGTCAATGCAAAAGAAACCATATAATACAATATTTAGAAAATATTAATATAAAGCTTAAGGTGTTCTGGGGTCGGGTCACTCGCCAGCATGCTCGAACTGATCTCCGGCTCTGTTCTTGGTCACCTATGGCAGGGAAAGTGGGCCATATGGGGAACTGGGAATTGAACCTTCATCAGCTGCGTGCAAGCTCTCCCACCCACTGTACGTATCACTCTGGGCCCAAGAGTACATTCACCAAAATATACCATTCCCAGAAAGTCAGCTCCTAGGCCAAAGGGTTAAGTCACTATATGAAGAGAAAAATGTTGGTGACCAAGTGAACAAATTTGTAATGAACAGCAAAGACTAAGACACTAGGGAAATCACCATCTGCCGCAGATGGTTCGAAGAGCAAGACTTTGGGCATCAGCAAAACGGCACCTTAAGGAATGACACAGGCTCAGGGCAGAACTCAAGGTGGGTTCAAGCTGCCACTCAACTTCCCACCCACGGAATGTGTCCTAACAAATTAGTGTTGGGTGTCGGAGCGATAGCTCAGCGGTAGGGGCGCTTGCCTTGGGAGCGGCAGGCCTATGCTCCGAGAATCCTGGCATCCCATATGGTCCCCCCGAGTACCTCCAGGAGAATCGCGAGTGCAGAGCCAGGAGAACCCCGCTTGCCAAAAACCTCCAGTGAGGACACATGATTTCAGGGTATTAGACATGATTTCAGGAAGGAGCGTCCCATGAAGGGGACATGACCGAACTTGCTTTTCAGGACATGTTTTGAGGTGAAGGACACCATTGGGCAAGCTCCTTGTAATACACAGCATCCTGAGCTAATGGCCCACCTGCTTTTTCCACTCTTCTCCAGAAGAGTCCAGGGGCGCTGCACAAGCACAAGCATCTGTGGAGGCCGGTGCGCCAGGTCGCAGCCGATCCCCCATGTCTTCTACCAGAGGTCAGGCAGTTCTTCAGCACGTTATTTACTCCGTAGAGAAACTTTTGTTGATTTGACATCAGATGACACAGTCCCATCAGCCTTTACTGTCAAACTTTTTGTTCATCACTGTTTTTTTTCTGCAGAACAGATTCAAAAGTAATAAATTCAGAAAACCCAAAGATTTAAAGGACACACATGAAGTAATGTCCTCCTCTCCTGAATGTTAAAGATCAATCAAAAGGACACTTCCAACCCTCACCAATAAAGATAAGGCAGTGCTCTAGAGGTGGCAAGCACAAGAAGATCATATTGGGATGACGTTGGATAACTGGATGACTGAAACCCAATCATGAACACCTTTGTAAATTGTTATCTCCGGTGGTAATCAAAATAAAATTTAAAAGAAGAAAAGATAAGGCAGGCTTACCTGCATGCAAAATACAGTGGTTCTTAAATTTACTTTTTAAAAATTTTTGGTTTTCTGTTCCACAAGTGACTGTTCAGGGCTTACTCCTGGCAAGCTCTGGGACTAACCCGTGGTGTCAGGAACTGAACCTCATTTGGCTGTGTGTGAAGCTAGTACCCTGCCTACCGTACTAACTCATCAGCCCTGGTTCTTTACATTTTCAACAGTAACCAACAAACCACAGGAGTGACTAACCTAAAACAAGGCTTTGGAGCCGCGGAGAAGACACCGGGGCTTGTGGCGTGGCTCCCGCCGTGTGCCTCGGGTAACAAGTGGGCTGGCCAGTCGTACTGTGAGCGGGCAGCGGGCAGGCATTCTGTGCCAACTCCAGGGTATAGGAAGAGCAGGCATAGGGCTGAGGTGCAATCTCAGAAGACAAAAACTGGAGCTGAAGTGCCAAATGTCGCCTTCAGCATGAACTTTCTGTCTAGAAAATGGGTCAATTTTAGCTGCAGAGTTAAGTCAAAGAACTGAACAAACTGTAACACACCTAACCAACTGACATACTATAACAAACTACCTTGAACCTTTTCATTGTTCCTAAGGTCATCCAGGTTAGCATCAAAGTAGCTTGAATTGCACAGGGTCCGGGGGGTCCAGTGGCCTCTGCGCGCCAGTGCACAGAAGCCCGGACCACTCCCGGGAGGGCCCTAAGCTTGAACCTGCAGGACTGCTTTGGGAGAGTCGTCTTTAGGCGGAGGCCTGACCCCATTCCTAGCCCGAAATTCCAGGTCAGAGGGGTACCCCTGAACACAACAGCAGCTCCAGACCATCACTGGGGCCCCCAAGACAGAAATACAGACAACCAGAAATGGAACAAAGCCCCCGAGCACTTTTCTTGAGCTGGAAAGAAATAGGCTGCCCTAAGTTTTAGCCCAGGACATCTATGACGCTGCCCCGCACTGTGAACGGAAGGCCACTCCCCACAAGCTCTCAGGTACCAAGTCGTGGAGGAGCCCTCAGTGTCCCAGGCCCTCCACTCAAGCCCCCCGAGCCCCGCAAGCTTAGCTACACTGGGAGGACGCAGGCTTTCAAACTTCCATCTGTGTTGGAGATCGCCAGCCATTACTAGGTTCTGAAAACACTCAACAAACTGGCCCCAGCAACGGCAGTTTGAGGAACAGCTCAATGGCTGTTTTGGGAAATGGAGCTAGTGCAGGCAGAAAATGAGTGTTTTCACACCAAATGCTGCCTTGCTTCCAATGCTAGTGGGCAAACTCTGTTTACACTCCTCGCCTCCAGCTCTCGCGCGGAAGTGCTCACGCTTCCTACCAACACCTCAAGCATGAAAGAAACACGCCTTACCTCCTGGGCCAGTTCTCAGCCTCTATGAATATCTTTTAGAGGGCAAAGCAAGGGGCCTTGCGAGCAGCCGACCTGGGTCGGTCCCCGGCATCCCATATGGTCCCTGAGCAACTCCAGGAGTAATTCCTGAGCCAGAGCCAGGAGGAACCCCTGAGCATAGCCTAGTGTGACAAAAAAAAAAAAAAAAAAAAAGGGCAAAAGCAGGGACCCAAGAGAAGCAGAGGTGTTAAGGCACTTGCCTGGCGAGCAGCCAACCGGTTTGGTTCCCAGCCGGGTATGGACCCCTAACACTGCTAGGGTGAAGCACTGACCATGCTACTCATGCACGCCGCACACACAGTCAAAAGACAGTAAGGGGTTACACTACTTTAGGTTCAGAGAACCGCGCTTTAGGTGCAATGATGCTAGAGGAAAACACAGGGCTTACGGCACGTGCCTTGGATGAGGCTGACCTTGGCTCTCCCTAGTGCCACAGTCTCGGAGCACTGTGGGCCCTGTCGTGGCCTGGGCAGCACAGTCGGTCAAGGCTGTGCATTGTATCACTGACCCACGTTGCCAAGAGACCAGAGAATGGATCAGGGGTGGGGGGCACAGGTCAACAATGACAAGAAACAAACATTAAGATAAGGATGTATACAAACATAAACACAAGTACCCATCCACCAACTGAGAGGTTTAACACCTGTTTTTCTGAATGCAGTTAACATTAAAAACAATTTTGTAAATACTTGAGAACAAATTCCACTTCTTTAAAAAATGCATTTTAAGGGGCAAATAAGCTGTTCCCACTCAAAGCAAAGAAAGTACAACACGTGTAGATGATATGACAGGGCAGATCAAATGCAAAACCCAGCAACCGCCAAGGAACCACCCACTCATAAAGCCAGCAGTCTGCGCGGCTCAGCTCCTTGCTGCAGCAGAATTTTATTAGGTGTGTCGGGGCTGGAATCCAGATCGCCGCATGAAACGTATGCACTTTACTACCGAGTTTTAGTGCCATCCCTAAGCGACAATTAGACAAGTTACTCCCATAGCTGAAGACTATATTTATCTGGACCTTTGCCCCTTCTCTCTCTCCACCCCATTCTGCCACTAACTCTCCTAAGGGATGTATATGGCTTTTAAACAGTATTTGCAAAAACAAGACCTGAAGGGATTATTCCAGCTCACACAAGCCTGGATGCGAAAGACAGTTACAGGGTGGTTTCCCCCCATTCGGAATATATGTAGGTCACTGACCCAGACACACCGGGTAGAAACAAAACCCCCGCCTCTGTGAAAACCATGGCAGGTTTGAAGAGAGCAGAGTGGCGGGTAGAGTCAGGCAAGGTGTCTTGGCGGTGTTAGTGCAGCAAAGTGACCAAGGTTCAGACTACTAGAAGCAGAAGGTACCGGAGGACACGGGCAGTGAGCACCGAGACAACCTGCGCTGGACAACAGATACCACACACCGCTGTATTCAGCTGCCCAGCTGACCTTAACCACTCAAGACTCCAAATGCCTGACTTCTCATACTCAAAATATGCTTTTTGAGCCAAAGAGAAAGCTGACTAATGCAGAATGTGACTGAAAAATCCTGCCTGAACTTAGGTTCAGGCTTATCATGTACCCACATTCTTGCAGTGCTGAGCGGCATGCAGGCTAATACAGTATCTTCAATCAGCAAACAAGTGTGTCTGAGATGTCTTGGTAAAGTCTGCAACATTGCATGTGGTACTTCTTAGACACGTAAAGCAGTATGAAGCCAAAGCCCTGAATTCCATTTTAATCTTCAGCTAATTATGTCAATCAATGGCAGAGCACTTGCTTTCGTCCCGGGCCCTGGGTTCCAGACCCTGCACCCCAGAAGGAAAAATGAAAGAGAGCTGGCTCAAAGACTGGAGCCGTCCTAGACCCGGTGGTAGATCTCTAAACCATCCTGCCAGGCCGAGTACAATTGCTCTGGGAACCTTTGTGTTTGCTGCCATAAGCCAAAAAAAAAAAAAAAATCAAGGTCCTGGATAAGCAAGTAGATGTTTCAGATGCTCACCTCAGTACTGGCGGCGGCTGAGCCGGGTTGTAGGTGGTGGCACAGCTGGGGAACGCTGGAGCTTGGTAAGACTCCTGCCAAGACACACCCAGCCCCGCAAATTTGGGAACAAATGGTTTGACATCCGGTCAATCTGATGCCCTGCACACGGAGGAAAACCACAATACGCATTTTGAAGTCGACTAATGGGAACATCCCCGAACAGTTCGTCATGGACGTGTCCAGCAACCTGGAAAAGGACTCCAGGGCTGTTGTTCAAACGCTTTCGCCTAGGGCAGGAAAGGTACTTTTGTTGCCGTTCCGGTTTCCCTGTCTCTTTGTCCTGCCGAAAAGGGGTCGCGTGGAACATGAGAGCGAAGGAAAACCTGAGTCGGCCCGGGGCCGGGCGGCGTCCTCGCACACTTCATGTCCTGCGGGCGCTCCCGCGGAGCGGAGCCCACGCACGGCTCCCGCGCGCACTCGGCGTCCTCGCAGAGCGTCTCCGGGTCCGCTCAGAGCCGCTGACGCGTCCAGGGCCCGGCCACCCCGGATTCGGCACCGCACCACACCGCGCGCTCCGGCTCGCTTCGTTTCTGGCCTGGGGCGCAGGGGGCGCCAGGCGGGCTGAATGAGCGCCCAGGTGCTGAAGCCGCGCCGCCGCGTCCACACCGCGTCCTCGCGCGGAGCGCAGGTCCCGCTCTGCCTGACTCACTCTTCGCCCGGGGCCCCGCGACCTCGCCGACGCCATATGCAACATCTGACGTAGCCCGGCAGCCAGCGGTCGCCCTCGACTGCCGGCGCCCGGCGGCCTCCCACCCGCGGTTCCGCCTTCCGGCAGGCCGCCCGGAAACACGTCACAAGCGCGACGACGCGCTTCCGGCGGGAAACGGGCGCGCGGCGCGGAGTCAAGCCCGCGATGGGCTCCAGCCAGTCAGCCCTGGCGTAGGTGCAGGGAGGGTAAGAAGGTCCGGGGCTGACTTCGCCCTGCAGAGGCCCGTGCGTCTCCTTCACCGGCCGCCCTGACGCGGCCCAGGGGAACTCACGCCTCTCAGTTACCGAGGCCGTGTTTTGTCCCTTTATGGTGTGGGTCGCACCCGGCGGCGCTCGGGGACTACTTCTGGCTCTGCGCTCGGGGACCTATGGTATGCCGGGGTCGAACCGCCGGCTGCGCGCAAGGCAAGCGCCTCTGCTATTCTACGGCCCTGGTGTTTGAAGGCCACTGCCCTCCCCTGGCTGACCTGCCCACGCCCTCCCTCCCGGCTGACCTGCCCACCGCCCGCCCTCCCTCCCTCCCTCCCGGCTGACCCGCCCACCGCCCGCCCCCTCCCTCCTCCCTCCCGGCTGACTCCGCCCACCGTCTCAAGAACCTGGAATGCACTGCCAGCCACACGGGACCCGGCAAACCAAAGCCAGGCTTCAGGGGTAAATGCAACAGAGGAACTTTAGTTTAACAAAAGCAACGAGTCAAGTCAAACAGGCATTACTTATATTAAGAGAACAACTAACTGAAACCCTGGCCTCGACACCTCAACCTACTGCAGTGCGCTAACTGAGCGCCGGTCGGTGGGAAGAATACAGCTCGTGTACAAGGTCCCACTAACCATTTGTACATTCTCAAGTATTCACTGAATACTACCTTATATACACATATACATTAAACTTTAGCTGCCGGCTCCACAGAAGCTTCATTTCTGCTCGTTCTTTGAAGAGGCCGCTCTGAAGAGAAGAATATGGCTCTGTGGGGACAGTTAATATTACATTGGTTACTAGTCACTCAGAACCCCCAATTCTAACGATCAATCCTGTTATGTGCCCTCTAGGTCACTGCCAACATTCAGAATTCACCACCACTCAGTCCAGCCCCACCCGGAAAGTTATCACACGTGGGGACTGCTTTAGGAGGAGTCCTAGACTTTAAGACTTTCAGAGTTTAAGGTATGGACTCCTCATTTCCTGCACAGCACCCTAAATTTATGGCAGTGAAACCCGTCTCTCTACTTGTTTTAGCGACTCCCCTGGGTGAGTATCCCATAGGACATAAGCTGTCCATCTGAATTCAGCCTGTTAGCTTCGAATGTGCCTTGTATCGCTCCTCTCTAAAGGAGAGCAGAGAGATAGCAGGGGCGCTCCTCAGCAGCGCACACTGCGCCCCCAGCACCATCAGCGCTACCTAGAATTACTTAAAGAAAGTCGCTGTTCGTTAGAGAGCAGACACCAGAATCCTAACATTCACAGTAAAATATGTAGGTACTACTCAAATGACAGTGTTAATTTAAAACAAGTCTTATACATTTTCACACTATTTTTTGAACTCTCACTGGAGATGCCAAAGTTAGTGAACTTTCCCTATCTATAATCACGCGAGTGAACTCCAGCCTAGACTCTGCTGGACACCGAGTCGCCTCCACTCTCTCTTCAGACATCAGATGAGTCTTGGGTACTTGTTTGGAGAGTTCTCTGGGTAACTATGTGACATGCCCAAATATAAAAAGATACACCCAATACTCGTTAGTGTCTACGAGCACACTATTTAATTTCTGGAGTAAATCTGGTCCCCCTTTACATGTTAGTCTGTAGACTACTTAAATTTCGGGCATGTTTTCGGAAAACAAACATTTAAAATAACCATCATAAAAATATCCATTACATTTCTATTGATAATTGGATTTTTATTGCTCGATGTCTCAAATTCTTAAAGAGGTAAACATATGTATTTCCAAAAGCAACATTTTTATTAGGAAAGTTTCTCTCTTCCCAACAAAGACTGTTAGGACGACCGTAAATCTGCTTTCATAAGGTGAATAACAAACACAAGCGGAGCTTATGGTTAAAACTATTCACTTCCGGGGACAACTAATACAAAACATTATCACTTCTGGACAATTAATACGTAAGCAGGAAGTACAAATTTTGTATATTTTAGTTTGCAATATACCCAGCTCTTCTATTGGCAACGAGACACTGAACAGAGGAAGAAACAAAACCACCTGTTTGTATAGAAGATAAGCGGGTGATGGCTGCGAGTGCAGCGCAAGATGTCAGTCCACCCCTGTGCCTTCACACAACAGGGAAATGGAGTCCCTTACTCAAGTTATTTGCAGTTCAAAACACATGTTGTTGTCTTTTGAGAAATTTTGCACTTCACAATAAAACTTGCTTTCATTCTTTCGGAACAAAAACACTGACTGCACACATATGCAAAGCAAACACACACTAAGTTCCCTTCCATTTTAAATCACTGAGCCACACCCGAACTTTAGTTTGCTCTCTCAGGCCATACCTGGGTTACTGGTGGGACCCAGTGGGTAGCTGGGGTCGGCTGGTAAAAGGCTACTACCCTAGATGCTGTATCATCACTTCAGTCCCACCAGGTGATATACTTCAGTATCAAATAATCAGGCAGATGCAATTCCGCCTCTGGAATTTGAAGAACTCCACCCTATTCTGCAACACTATTGGATTGCTATAAACTGGAAGTCAAGTCACTCTTAAGGCCCAGAAGGGACAGCATGTGCTCTTGTTGGCTTCTGTGCCATAGATGCTCAGGGCTTACTCCCTCTGGGGACTGCGTGTGGTGGGATGGTGCCGGGCCTGCAGTGCTACATCATTAGGGGCCAGATTACTTGAGATAAGGGTTTTCACTACACGATATCTCAGCTCAGCAACTGTTCAGCCCAGAAATGTGCTGCTTACCAGCTTGTGTTCCTGAACGTAAACACACCCAACGTCTCTCCCTTCCAATGGTCTCCAGCGCGCTGATTAGAGAGCAAAATTCACAAGTAGATTCTGGCCTGCATTTTACTGCCTAGAGGGACAGTACATTAAACTGCCCTACAAGGTCGTGTCCCAAACATGTGTCTTGGCACGATGGCAAGGCTAAGCGGCAGGGGGAGGTGGGTGAACAGAAAGCGTCATTTACGAGGCCGCTTGAGAAGTGACAGGTGCAAGAGCTATTGGGCGGTGTAGTCTGACGCAATCCAGATCGCACCTAGCTGTAAAGCTAAAAAGCATTACACCACAACTGTAAAAGATTCATGTCCACTCTTCTGCAACGGGAGGAATGGACCCGCTCCGGGATCCACTGCCCCGGAAGAGAAATGCAGCGCGCAGGTAACTGCGGATGGGCCAAATCCGTCTGAGCTCGATTTTTCAGGCCCACGCTGGGAACGAGCTTCCGGGGCCTGTCTCACGGTAGGGGAGGGCGCCGGGTCCAGCACTGGGTTACGAGACACGCTCTCTCCTCCTGCACCAGAACGCACGTCCGCAGCGAAATGGACCTGGCACTGATCAACGCGCCATCATGGCCTTGTCCCTGCAGCTGGAGCAGGGACCCGAACTCGTGAATCCTGGGCGGGGCCCGGCGTACACCGCCGGAGCCAGGGCGCCTCTGGCCTAGTCCCCAGCCGCCGCCTCCCGGAATGCAGCGTCCCTGAGGGACCCTGGGGCCGCACCCCCTGCCCGGCCGGACCCGCGGCCAAGCCTGGTGCCAGTCGCCCACGACCCGGACGGGCGTTGCCGACCCCCAGCGGGCGCCGCCGCCCTGGCTTCCTGGCGACCCGTACGGGGTGCCCGGCCTCGGCGCGACCTCAACTCGACCTGCCTCGCTTAAAGGGGGCCCGCTCCAGACAGACCCCAGCTCCATGCCGCCGGCTGGCTCGCCGGTACGGTAGTGCTCGTCAAAGTACTTGTCCGAGTAGTAAATTGCGTGGGCCATCTGCGGCGGCGCGACGGCGGAGTAGGAGCTAAGCGGTGCGCGTCCCCCTAGAGCGAAGCAACGACTCGACTGCTACCAACCGACCGCAGGCCCAACGATCCCGGTTTGAATCGGACATCCTGTCTCTGATTGATAGCGTCGCTGACCAATCATCTTTGCGCAAGCCCAGGAAGAGCCCGATTTGCCATCGTACAATCCCGGGCCGTCTTGCGTAGGATTAGCCAATCAGAAGCCTGTTGCGAGGGTGTTGGCGAAGAAGAAGAGAAGCAAATCGCGGAGGCGGAGCGTCCCAGACGCGAGGGGCGTGCTAGGGAGGGCGGAGCCTGAGCTTTTGGGGGAGCGGCAGAGCGCGTGCAGGGCTTTGCGCACCTGGGGCGGTGGAGCAGTTAAGGCAGAGGACCCACGAGGGTGAAGTATCGCGGGCTTTGCGTGGCCGGGGAGGAGTTCCTGAGGAACGAATCTTTCTGTGCATGCGCAGTCCGGGCCTCAGCCATTTGTCTGGTATGGGGCGCGTTGGGAGCACAGAATCTCCCACCAAGGGCGCCCAGCGTAAACCCGACACCGGCCTTGGGGTCTCGGGGGTCCCAAAGCCCTATGCCACATGGCGCGTCCCCGAGCCCGCCGTGGAAGGTGGCGCCCGCACCCAGGGCGTCGGCGCCCCGGGGTGACCTGATCCGAGCGTCGGAAGACGGGGCACGCCACGTGCCAGCAGCCCCATTCCGGGATACGGGATTAAATTACCTTGGGCTTATGTTGAGGCCCACAGACGTAGACCTGGCCGCGTTTCTAGTAGCCTCTGTTGCGTAGACCTCGAGCTGGGCGCAGGAGGCGGGTTTAGCACGGTCGCCATAAGCTGCGGCGTGAGCGCGGGGAGAAAAGCGGAAAGGAAGGAGAGGGGTAGTTCTGCGAGCGCAGCTGCCCTGCGCACGGTGGCGCCTCGCCCGCCCTGGGGGGTGGGGACCCTGTGCCCGCGCCGTCTCGTGCCAGGACCTGCCCAGCGCCGCCCCGTGCCCAGCGCGGTACGTGCCCCATCGGAGCCTGGGCGGTGAGCCGCGTCCTCCGCGCGGGTCTGAAGCCCTGGGTTCTTGCCTAGCAGCCTCTTCCCACGAAGACGCTCTAGAAATAGTAATAAATTTTGATTAGGATTATGAGTTCTGTTGGTAACGATAATGAGTCAACCGTTAAAATGAAATGGATAGTGAGGTACACTAACTTCTGGTAGAAACATGCTGGAAAAGAAAAGCTTCCTTTTTTTTTTTTTTTTTTTTTTTTTGCTTTTGGGTCACACCTGGCGATGCTCAGGTTCTCTCCTGGCTCTGCACTCAGGAATTACTCCTGGTGGTGCTCAAAAAATTCATATGGGATGCCGGCATCAAACCTTGGCCGAGGTCCAGCCACAGGTAAGGCAAACGCCTACCCATTGGCCATTGCTCTGGCCCCCAAGCCTTGTTAGGTTTTTTTCCTTCCAAGGCATAAATCCAGCAGAAAATTGAATATGAAATCGCTTTCACATAGTCATACTCAGCATCAGAGGATCATATCTACCATGTTTCCTTCTTTGTTCTGATCATATACCCGGATGTTCTTAAGGCTCTGCTCCATGTCTAAGTATGTGCTGGGGACCCAGAGGTGCGGGAGGACATGTACTTCCTGCGCAGGAATATGGCTCCAACCTTCTAGAGTTCACTGTCCAGCCCCCTTAAAAGGTCTTTAAAGAGAACCAAGAGAGGGGCCAGAGCCTTAATTCAGTGGTGGACACTCTGGCCTCACACTCGGTTGACGGTTTCGTACTCAGTACATGGTCCCCCACGCTCGGTTGGGAGGATCCCTAACAGCAGAGTCAGAAGTAACTCATGAGCATCACTGAGTGTGGCTTAATAAGCAAAGAGAACCAAGTACAGTGTTATTTTACTCCAAAATAATTCTAGACATATTGATGTGGGTAGATTAAAAGGGACCACCTGCCATGGGATTCCTGGGAGCAGTAAGATTGCCTACGCCAATGGACCATGGCATACAGCACCAACGCCAATAACCTTAACTTGAGCTAGCTCCAGAACAGAAGGCTGTAACCTTGCCGGGTGAAGATTCAGTGAAAATAAAGGTCAAGAAAAGGGAGTTTAAAGACCATTGCAACTCCACCTCCTTAGCAACCATCCTAGCAATAGACCTAGCTGGAAGACCTACACGGACAAACCCTATACAAGTTAACTTTAACAAAAGAGTGCACTTGTACCCATCGTGGTGGCGTACCATCGTGATGGTAATCTTGTACCCACGTTATGTGTCTTGTACCCACGCAGCGTATCTTGTACCCACGTGGCGTCTCGTACCCACGTGGCGGTGTCTCGTACCCACGTGGCGTTGTCTGTACCTACGTGGTGGTGTTCGAGCACAAGTGTGGCCTGTAGTTCCTTGTTGCGTCCTAAATTTTTTCATCTCTGAGAAGCCTGTGCTCTTCTCTATACATATTCCTTTCTCCTCCTTCCCTCAAAAATCCTCCAAGTAAAATCTGTTTTTGCTTCACTGCTTGTCTTCTCCAGAAACATTTGGAGAAGGACAAAGACGTGGAAGTCCTGGGTAACGTATCTAGGGCTGGCTTTTCCTGCAGAGAGCACCACCCAGACTGAGCTCAGAGCTCCCAAGGAATCGGGTGGTGGTATTAACTCCTGCTGAGAAACTAAATGGACCCCAGATGTGGTTTGATGGTCACTGAGGCTCCGGCACATTGCAGGCTCATGCAGACTTTATCAGTCCTTATCTTCCCAGGCAGTCCTGGCCAGTGGCAGAGATGAATCGAGAGAAGTGTTATCTCCTTCTGCCTCGGCAATGCCACCTGGGTGTGTCTGAGGGAGCCACTGACGTCGATATATACTACTAGTGTACGACACATGTAAAAATAATTTGGGTTGGGCCACCCTGCTATCCCCATTTCCACCCGCACCTAGGGTGCTTTGTTGTGGTAACCCGGCCTTTTCTACTAAGGCCTTTGCTCTGAATTTGAGACATCTCCTTGCCCCTTAGGAAAAAACCCAAAGATTTAGTACCTTTAGAGGATGTCAGCTAGTTGGTTTCCGCTCAGCTTTCAGTCCATTCATGGTCTCACAGATGCCTTTCTGTGGTTTGTTTGGTCTACATCTGAAGCTGGTCATTGACCGCCCATAGACCAATCCAGAGACAAAAAGATTAAGGTCTTTGATGAAGCAATCAGCCAGCAGATTGCAAGATGGCAGCAACAACCCCAGTAGCATCTTCCTGGATGGGCACGAAGGAGGTGGTGGGGCAACACAGCCAGCAACTTCTCTTCTCTGCTGGTCCTCCAATGCATCTGTGAAGCTAAAGGATCTTGATGAAAGGTTCAACCTACATGGTACCTTCCCTTTATAGGCTGTCAGAGGAAGGAAATAAGGAAGTAGTCTTTATACTGAATGTCTGGTGAAGTCTGCAGATCATCTTCAGTTCAGCTCTTAATTCCTTTAGGGACAATTTTTTTTTTTGTAAATAAGTATTTTATTATACCACCATGAAATTTACAATTACAAAGATGTTCACTTTTGGGTTTTGGTCATACAGTGTTCCAGCACCCATCCCTCCACCAGTATCCAACTCCCACCACTCAATGTTCCCGGTTCCCTCCTCCCCAGCCCACCTCCATGGCAGGTTCTTTATTTCTTCTCCCTTTCTATCTTTCTTTCTTCCTTCCCTTCCAGATTGTGTAGATTATTGTACATACATTGTATGTTCATCATATGTATCTTTTCTGCTCTGTATTTAATGCTCAGTTCTAGGTTGGTATTATTACTTTCGACAATTGTTAGCACACTGTTCCATTTTCTGTCTTACCTAGCCTCTGACTCCTACACAAGGTTTGTGATAATTTCACCTTTGACAAAACCTCCTGATACATGTTTCACTCTGACCTTGGATATTGGTAATTACAATATATACATATATTTAAGGATCTTTGGGACAATTTTCATTTCTACCTATGAAATAGGCACATCCAATTCACATCTTGGATTAGCCACTGCCTGTTTGTGG
>JAJIBD010038323.1:0-28145 GCA_021461705.1 Cryptotis parvus | reverse complement strand
GGGTTCAATTCCCAACACCTCACATGGTCCCCCAAGCCCACCAAGAGCAATCCCTGGGCACAGCAGGAGTAAGTCCTGAGCACTGCCATGTGCGTCCAAAAACAAAAACAAAATTTTTTTTTGAATAAACAAGTTAAAAAGTTCTTTGCAAGTTTATTTATAACATTTATCTGACAATGCCCACGACAGGTCCTGGCAGATGGCATTTCACTCGGGTGAAGTACACTATGCTAAACTTTCTGGGCGGGAAGGAGGCCCTGCAAAAGCAAAGAGAAAGCGAAATCGATGCTGAGGAAGAGCAGTACCATGAAGCGTGGGCACGTGTCCCTCAAATCCTTCACACCTCACACCAGCCGGTGACCGGGCCTCAGGCCCGCCTGCTCTGAGCCCAGGGGAAACCGACGCAGCTGGTGGAAGAAACGGGAGGCAACTGTGACAGTACCAAGAAAACAGCTGAGAACGAAACGCCACAGTCTCACTTAGGAGACCTGCGTCTGCTCGAGGCCAGCAAGGCCTTCACGGCTGCGGGGACGGTAGCGAGTGAGCAAGCGTACCTCAATCCTTGGTGGCTCTTGAGCTGTCGGGGCAGCCCCGCTCACTTGCAACTTCTCTTTCTTTTTCTTACTCTTTCTTGAGGCTTCATTTGGCTCAGGATTGCCCCCTGGTGCTGCTTTAGACTAGGACAAGACAAAGGTTTCACAAGTTTTCAGAACTTTCCTAAGACCACTTAACCAGGAATCGGTGAGATCAAGACACCAAATTAGACAAACACACGACAATTTCATTTGGAAATGAGTTCCTCATTCCCTATTTTCCAAAGGGCCAGCACTCAAGGAAAAAGCCAAGGGTTAAAAGAGCCACCAAACAGATCCGATTCATCTCAGTCTCCTGTCAGTGACACAATTTCCATCCCCGCCCTGAGCTCACTGCTCCTGACTGCTGCTGAAACTCTCAGGGGGCTTTGAAACCAGACCCAAATTGTGGGACCCAGCCTTCCTGAGCCACCCTGCTCTCAAGTTCTGATTTTTCGGCCAATGCTCACATTTTGGTCCTGGACCGTGGCACTTGGCACCCGTGTAAATCTGGCGGGTGCGCCCTCTGCTCCCATCAGACCTGTCCTTACCCCAGCACACCCAGGCCTGCATGTGCTCACTCACGAGGACGGAGGCCTAGAAACAGAAAGGTGCGCTGTACCCCAGGGTCGACGCCCCTCAGAAGCCCCTGCAGCACTTAGGAGCTAGGAGGGCCAACCCGGACACTGCAGGGCGGAAAAGGCAATTTTCAAGTGTTCCATGCATAGAGTAATCCCACTTTCATCTTTAGAAACCTGGAAGTCATGGAAGCATTCAGGAGCCCAAGGTGGCGGTCCATGCCACAATGGGGGGAAACCCAAAGGAGACACCCCATTCCTGTGTTAGATCCCTGAAGGCATCACCTCTGGTCCTTCTATACTAAAATGTCACAATAAAGTGTCTGGGGACGGAGCAACAGTCCAGCAGGTAGGGCGTTTGCCTTGCACACAGCCGACCCGGGTTCGATCCCCAGCATCCCATATGGTCCCCAAGCACTGTCAGGACTGATTCCTGAGTGCAGAGCCAGGAGTAACCCCTGAGCATTGCCAGGTGTGACCCAAAAAAAAAAAAAAAAAAAGGGGGTCTGAAGGGAGTACATGACACAGCCAACAATGGTGTCTGAGGGAGAGCACAACATGACCAACAGCGATGTCTGAGGGGAGAAGATGACACAGCCAACAACAATGTCTGGGAAGAACACGACACGGCTGACAACATGTGAAGGGAGAGCACCACACGGCCATTAACAGTGTCTGACTGGAGAATGACACAGTCAACATGTCTGAAAGGAGAGGATGACATAGCTGACGTGTCTGAGGAGAGAGCACCACACTGCTGACAATAGTGTTTGGGGAGAACATGATACAGTGAACAATGGTATCTGAGGGGAGAGCACCACATGACTGAGAAAGGTGTCTGAGGGGAGAAGATGACATGGCCATCGATGGTGTCTGAGGAGAGAGCACATGACCAACAACAGTGTCTGAGGGGAGAGGATGACAAGGCCGACAACAGTGTCTGAGGGAGAGAGGACGACATGGCCGACAATGTGTCTGAGGGGAGAGGACGACATGGCTGATAATGTGTCTGAGGGGAGGGACGACATGGCCAACAACAGTGTCTGAGGGGAGAGGATGACATGGCCGACAATGTGTCTGAGGGGAGAGGACGACATAGCCGACAATGTGTCTGATGGGAGAGGACGACACGGCTGGAAAACAGTGTCTGAGGGGAGAGGGGACAACACGGCTGAAAACAGTGTCTGAGGGAGAGGGGGCGACACGGCTGAAAACAGTGTCTGAGGGAGGGGACGACCACGGTTGACAATAGTGTCTGAGGGGAGAGGACGACATGGCCGACAATATGCTAAGGGGGAGAGGAGGACACGGCTGAAAACAGTGTCTGAGGGGAGAGGACGACATGGTCGACAACAGTGTCTGAGGGGAGAGGGACGACATGGCCGACAATGTGCTGAGGGGAGAAGACAACATGGCCGACAATGTACTGAGGGGAGAGGAGGAAACGGCTGAAAACAGTGTCTGAGGGGAGAGGATAACACGGCCGACAACAGTGTCTGAGGGCAGAGGACAGCATGGCCAACAATGTGTCTGAGGAAAGAGGACGACATGGCCGACAATGTGTCTTGAGGGAGAGGACGACACGGCCGACAACAATGTCTGAGGGGAGAGAAGCGACACAGCTAACAACAGTGTCTGAGGGGAGAGTACGACATAGCCCGACAATGTGTCTGAGGGGAGAGGACGACACAGCTGAAAACAGTGTCTGAGGAGAGGGACGACACGGTTGACAACAGTGTCTGAGGGGAGAGGACGACATGGCTGAAAACAGTGTCTGAGGGGGAGAGGACGACACGGTCGACAACAGTGTCTGAAGGGAGAGGACGACATGGCTGACAATGTGTCTGAGGGGAGAGGACGACATGCCCGACAACAGTGTCTGAGGGCAGAGGACAACATGGCCGACAATGTGTCTGAGGAAAGAGGACAACATGGCCGACAATAGTGTATGAGGGGAGAGGACGACACGGCCCGACAATGTGTCTGAGGGAGAGGACAACATGGCTGACAACAGTGTCTGAGGGGGAGAGGGCGAAATGGCCGACAACAGTGTCTGAGGGAGAGGACGACATGCCCGACAATGTGTCTGAGGGAAAGGACGACATGGCCGACAACAGTGTCTGAGGGGAGAGGACGACATGGCCGACAATGTGTCTGAGGGGAAAGGACGACATGGCCGACAACAGTGTCTGAGGGAGAGGACGACACGGCCGACAACAGTGTCTGAGGGAGAGGGACGACATGGCCGACAACAATGTCTGAGGGGAGAGGACGACATGGTTGACAATGTGTCTCAGGGGAGAGGATGACATGGCCGACAATGTGTCTGAGGGGAGAGGACGACATGGCTGATAATGTGTCTGAGGGAGAGGACGACCACGGCCGACAACAGTGTCTGAGGGGAGAGGACAACATGGCTGACAACAGTGTCTGAGGGAAGAGGACGACATGGCCAACAATGTGTCTGAGGGGAGAGGAAGACACGGCTGAAAATGTGTCTGAGGGGAGAGGACGACACGGCTGGACAACAGTCTAAGGGGAGGACGACATGGCTGACAATGTGCTGAGTTGAGAGGACGACACGGTCCACAATGTGTCTGAGGAAAAAGGATGACAAGGCCGACAATACTGTCTGACTGGGAGAGGAGGACATGGCTGACAATGTGTCTGAGAGGAGAGGAGGACATGGCCGACAACGTGTCTGAGGGAGAGGACTACATGGCTGATAATGTGTCTGAGGAGAGAGGATGACACACCCGACAACAGTGTCTGAGGGGAGAGGACAACATGGCTGACAACAGTGTCTGAGGGGAGAGGGACGACTTGGCGGACAACAGTGTCTGAGGAGAGAGGACGACATGGCCGACAATGTGCTGAGGGAGAGGACGACATGGCTGAAAACTGTCTGAGGGGAGAGGACGACAGGTTCGACAACAGTGTCTGTGGGGAGAGGATGACATGGCCGACAATGTGTCTGAGGAAAAAGGGCGACAAGGACGACAATAGTGTCTGAGGGGAGAGGGCGACATGGCTGACAACAGTGTCTGAGGGGAGAGGACGACATGCCGGACAACAGTGTCTGAGGGGGAGAGGGCGACACGGCCGACAACAGTGTCTGAGGGGGAGAGAAACGACACGGCTGACAACAGTGTCTAAGGGAGAGGATGACATAGGCCGACAATGTGTCTGAGGGGAGAGGACGACAAAGCTGGAAACAGTGTCTGAGGGGGAGAGGATGACACGGTCGACAACAGTGTGTGAGGGGAGAGGAGCGACATGACGGACAACAGTGTCTGAGGGAAGAGGAAGACACGGTCAACAACAGTGTCTGAGGGGAGAGGACGACATGGCTGACAATGTGCTGACGGGAGAGGACGACATGGCCGACAACAGTGCCTGAGGGGAGAGGACGACTCGGCCGACAATGTGTCTGAGGGGAGAGGACAACATGGCTGACAACAGTGCCTGAGGGGGGAGAGGGCGACTCGGCTGACAATGTGTCTGAGGGAGAGGACAACATGGCTGACAACAGTGCCTGAGGGGAGAGGGACGACTCGGCCGACAATGTGTCTGAGGGAAGAACACTACGCAGTCAACAACAGTGTCTGAGGGAAGAGCACGATATCCCACCACCATCCTGAAACCCAGTACCAAAAGGCCCGGTTCCACGTGACAGTGCTTGACTTTCTCTGCAGTTTGAAACTCTGCAGTATGAACTAATAAAAATATTTAAATTCTTTTGATCACGTTTTTTAAAGTCTTTTATAAAATGAAACAAAACTAGTGAACTGAAAACCTGCTTCTGGCAGTGACCGGGAGGCCACAATGCGGAGCCTCCAAGAGGCCTGTGTCGGCTCAGGCAGCTTGCCACACACTTGATAGTGCCATACTGTCACCAGCCTATGTCCCTGCAGGCACAGGGTGGGAACACCCACTTCTCTTTGCACCCGAGCACCTATGACGGTGTGAGATGCCAAAGGAGAAGCCGCAGACTTCAGAAAGACGCATCCGTTAAACAAGCGCGACACTGCAGCCACAGTAACAAACCGAGCATGACGCAACCGGGAGCAAAATCCAGCCCAGAAAAAAAGAGGCTCTTCAGGAAGCAAATCTAGGAATCACTAAACACAGCAGCTAAAATTTAACTGAATAGAAGAAATGAATTCTCAAGCGCTAAGTAAATTGCAATAACCAAAGGCAAAGACACACGCCAGCTGACAGTGGCGTGGGAAATCTGCTACCACTACCCAAGTAGGTAAAAAGTGATTTGGGGCGGGGCGATGGCCCAGCGGGTAGGGCGTTTGCCTTGTACGCCGGCCAGCCCATGCCAGCCTGGGTTTGATCCCGGCATCCCATATGGTCCCCCAAGCACCGCCAGGAGTAATTCCTGAGTGCAGAGAGAGCCAGGAGAAACCCCTGAGCATTGCTGGGTGTGACCGAAAAAGCAAAAAAAAAAAAAAAAAAGCGATTTAAGCGCGCGTTTACCCCCCAATGTTTGACTTCCGGCTTCTTCTGTCTCGTGGGAAAGCTACAATGGGAAGGTAAGGCCAGAAGCAGGAGCTCACAAGGGCCATGGAGGCGGCTGGCTCAGGAGAGCACCTTCAGCACCCACGGTGCCAGCTACAAAGGGCCTGGAGGCGCTTCCTTAGAACAGACGGACAGGGCGCCACAGCTGCTCTGCGCACGGTTCCCACACCGGGGAAGCCCTCCCACACAAGACGGCCGAGCACTGCTGGAAGGTCCGCGGCGGTGGCGGCAACACAGGACCCTCACTCACCTCCGGTGCCAGAGCTGCAGGCTTGCCGGCTCCTCTCAGGAGAGAGAAGGGTCGGGGGAGCAGAGTGCGCAGGCCCCCACCTGGGCAGCCGTGGAGCCTCTGATCGCTCACTGTTCTCTGGACACGGCAGTTCGGGAAAATCCAACCTGGTAAATTCAAACTCCGGTTTGGAGGGCGGTCCACTGTTTTCTGGCACTCTGGATTTCCGGTCTGTTCGACTTATGGTAACCACCTAAAATTATATATAGTTACAGGTAGAGGTCAGCAAGGAGCTTGATGGCTCAGGTGAAAGCGCAGAGGAAGTCTCCTGGCTGTTAAGGCCACAACACTCAACTGTTCAGGCCCCGCCACACCTGCCAGCACTATCAGTGGCCTGACACAGAAATGATCAGTCCCACCAACTGCTCTGCCTGGGTCACCAAGTGAACAAATCAAGACACATGCAAGGGTTTGAGAAACAGAAACCCTTAGCCTTACTGCGTAGCTGCAAATTATTCTTGATATGTATTTTATCATTTTTACAATTTGTAAGTAGGGTTCACTGCCCTTTGAGGTGTTGCAGGTGTGGCTCGGTGCCCGGCTCGTCAGCAGGTGGCAGACAGAAGACAGGCTTCTCTACCCCCAGAGCTCTGCCCGTGGGCCCTGAATGGTTGATGGTCTGACACAGAGAAAGACTGGGCCCCCTGGGATGAACCCAGAGCCACGGCAGAGCCTGGCAAGCTACCCGTGGTATATTCGATATGCCAAAAACAGTAACAATGGGCCTCATTCCCAATGAATGGAGACGTTACTGGTGCCTGCTCGAGTAAATTGATGAACAGGAAGACAAGTGACAAGTGATGTAGGGTTTGTGTGGGGGGAGGGGGTGGCGGAGGTTGGAGCCACATCTGGTGGCGCTGCTGGATGAGGAGTCTGGGGCTTTGAAGCTGGTTCCCGGCAGCAGACGCTGTAGCAAGCGCCGTCCCCAGGTGCTCTCTCTCTAGCTCTGCCTTAGAGATACGAGTTTCCCAGTAATAAATTGTCCATAACTGAGCTTACAGGAACAAAATGCAGTAAAACAAGAATTAAACATATGACCTATCTCTTGGCTGGAAAAGTAGCACAACAGAGGGGTGCTGCACTGCACGCTACCAACCCAGGTTCTATCCCGGCACCCCAGATGGTGCCCTGAGCACAACTGGGTGTGACCCCCAAAACATTTATGTACAGATAGAGACATATATAGATGTGTGTGAGAGACACATGCATGTTCTATTTCCCCTACTCCTTCAGATGTGAATCAGTGATACAGATAGCAATATCATCATGCAGCCTGCTTTTAACTGAGGCCAGAATATTACTGTTCACCCTTCAATTATTTCTCTTCACATTTCTATGCACCAAATGATTTGTCAGTAAAGTCAATGCAAAAAGAAAAAAACCATATGCCAAGTAATACATATATTTATGAAAATATTAACATAAATGTCTCTAATAAGTTCTGGAGTTCGGGGTCACACCTAAGTATGCTCGAACTGATCTCCGGCTCTGTTTTCAGGGATCACCCATGGCAGGGAAAGTGACCATATGGGGAACTGGGAATTGAACCTTCATCAGCTGAGTGCAAGGCAAGCTCTCCACCCACTGTGCGTACTATCTCTCTGGCCCCAAGAGTACATTCACAAAAATATACCATTCCCAGAAAGTCAGCTCCTACAAAGGTTTAAGTCACTATATGAAGAGAAAATGTTGGTGACCAAGTGAACAAATTTGTAATTAACAGCAAAGACTAAGACACCAGGGAAAATCACCATCTGCCGCAGACTGGAAGTTCGGAAGAGCCGTGACTTTGGGCATCAGCAAAAAACGGCACCTTAAGGAATGACACAGGCTCAGGGCAGAACTCAAGGTGGGCTTCAAGCTGCCATTCAACTTCCCACCTACGGGAATGTGTCCTAACAAACTCCAGTTAGGGGTGGAGCGATAGCCCAGCGGTAGGGCGTTTGCCTTGCAAGCGGCAGGCCCATGCCGGCCGGGTTCGATCCCGGCATCCCATATGGTCCCCCGAGCACCGCCAGGAGAAATTCCTGAGTGCAGAGCCAGGAGAAACCCCTGAGCATTGCCAAAAAACCTCCAGTTAGGACACATGATTTCAGGATAACAGACATGATTTCAGGAAGGAGGCGTCCCATGAAGAGGGACATGACCGGAACTTGCTTTTCAGGACATGTTTTGAGGTGAAGGGACACCATTGGGCAAGTTCTTGTGTAATACACAGCATCCTGAGCTAAGGGGCCCACCGGGCCTCAGCTCTTCTTCTCCAGAAGAGTCCACAGGGGCAGCTGCACAAGCAACAATGAGCATCTGTGGAGGCGGGTGGCAGGCAGAAGCCGAGGGATTTGTTCTTTTTACCTGAGGTCAGGCTGTTCTCAGCACGCACAGACACTGCAGAGGAACCTTTTGTTGATTTTACATCCAGATGACACAGTCCCATCAGCCTTTTTACTGTCAAACTTTTTGTTCATCACATGTTTTTTTTTCTGCAGAACAGATTCAAAAGTAATAAATTCAGAAAACCCAAAGATTTAAAAAGGACAAATTCATGAAGTAATGTCCTTCACCTCTGAATGTTAAAGATCAGATCAAAGTGACACTTCAACTCTCACCAAAAAGATAAGGCAGTGCTCTAGAGGCAGGCTGGGGAGGGGGAGGGCCTGGTGGGGGGATGGTGCTGGAGCACTGGATGACTGAAACCCAATCATGAACAGCTTTGCAATTGTTATCTCCGGTGGTATAATAAAATAAAATTTAAAAGAAGAAAAAAAGATAAGGCAGGCTTACCTGCATGCAAAAATACAGTGGTTCTTTAAATTTACTTTTTTTAAAAATTTTTTGGTTTTCTGTTCCACAAGTGACTGTTCAGGGCTTACTCCTGGCGGTGCTCTGGGGACCAACCCGTGGTGTCGGGAACTGAACCTCATTTGGCTGTGTGTGAAGCTAGTACCCTGCCTACTGTACTAACTCATCAGCCCTGGTTCTTTACATTTTCAACAGTAACCAACAAAACCACAGGAGTGACTAACCTTAAACAAGGCTTTGGAGTCGTGCGGGAGAAGACACGGTGGTTATGGCGTGGCTTCCCCGTCGGAAAGCCTCCGGTAACAAGTGGGCTGGCCGTAGTCGTACTGTGAGGCGGGGCACCGGGCAGGCATTCTGTGCCAACTCCAGGGTATAGGAAGAGCAGGCATAGGGCTGAGGTGCAATCTCAGAAGACAAAAACTGGGGGGGCAAAGCTGAAGTGCCAAATGTCGCCTCTTCAGCATGAACTTTCTGTCTAGAAAAAATGGGTCAATTTTAGCTGCAGAGTTAAGTCAAAGAACTGAACAAACTGTAACACACCATAACCAACTGACATACCATAACAAACTACCTTGAACCTTTCCATTGTTCCTAAGGTCATTCAGGTTAGCATCAAAGTAGCTTGAATTACAAGCCACACAGGGTCCGGAGGGGTCCAGTGGCCTCCTGCGGCGCCAGTGCACAGGAAGCCCGGACCACCCGGGGTGAGGCCCAAGCCTGAACCTGCAGGACTGCTTTGGGCTGAGTCGTGCTTGTAGGCGGAGGCCTGACCCCATTCCTAGCCGGAGAATTCCAGGGTCAGAGGGGCACCCCTGAACACAACAGCAGCTCCAGACCATCACTGGGTGGGGGGCCCCCAAAGACAGAAATACAGAAAACCAGAAAATGGAACAAAGCCCCCGAGCACTTCTTTCTTGAGCTGCAAAGAAATAGGCTGCCCTAAGTTTTAGCCCAGGACATCCATGGCGCGGCCCGGCACTGTGAGCGGAAGGCCAGACACAGCCCCACAAGCTCTCAGGTACCAAGTCGGTGGGAGGAGCCCCTCAGTGTCCCAGGCCCTCCACTCACCAAGCCCCCGAGCCCTGCAAGCTTAGCTACACTGGGAGGGCGCAGGCTTTCTCAAACTTCCATCTGTGTTGGAGATCGCCAGGCCATTACAAGGTTCTGAAAACACTCAACAAACTGGCCCGCAGCAGCGGCAGTTTTGAGGAACAGCTCAATGGCTGTTTTGGGAAATGGAGCTAAGTGCAGGCAGAAAATGAGGTGTTTTTCACACCAAATGCTGCTCTGGTTCCAATGCTAGTGGGCAAACTCTGGACGGACACTCCTCGCCTCCAGTTCTCGTGCGGGGGAAGTGCTCAAGCTTCCTACCAACACCTCAAGCATGAAAGAAACACGCCTTACCTCCTGGGCCAGTTCTCAGCCTCTATGAATATCTTTTTAGAGGGCAAAGCAAGGGGCCTTGCAAGCAGCCGACCTGGGTTCGGTCCCCGGCATCCCATATGGTCCCCTGAGCAACTCCAGGGAGTAATTCCTGAGCGCAGAGCCAGGAGGAACCCTGAGCATAGCCTAGTGTGACTCAAAAAAAAAAAAAAAAAAAAGGGCAAAGCAGGGACCCAAGAGATAGCAGAGGTGTTAAGGCACTTGCCTGGCGAGCAGCCAACCGGGTTTGGTCCCCAGCACTGGGTATGGACCCCCCTAACACTGCTAGGGGTAAGCACTGACCATGCCACTATGCACACACAGTCAAAGCAAAGACAGTAAGGGGTTACAATTACTCTAGGTTCAGAGAACCATGCTTTAGGTGCAATGATGCCAGAGGAAAACACAGGGCTTACGGCACGTGCCTTGGATGAGGCTGACCTTGGCTCTCTCCCTAGTGCCACACAGTCCTCGGGCACTGTGGGCCCTGCCGGGCCTGGGCAGCTGGCCGGTCAAGGCTGTGCATTGTATCACTGACCCACGTGGCCAAGAGACCAGAGAATGGATCAGGGGTGGGGGCACAGGACAACAATGACAAGAAACAAACATTAAGATAAGGATGTATACAAACATAACAGAAACACAATGTACCCATCCACCAACTGAGAGGTTTAACACCTGTTTTCTGAATGCAGTTAACATTAAAAACAATTTTGTAAATACTTGAGAACAAATTCCAATTTCTTTAAAAAAATGCATTTAAGGGGCAAATAAGCTGTTCTGACTCAAATCTTAAAGAATGTACAACACGTGCAGATGATACGTCACAGGGCAGTGATCAAATGCAAAACCCAGCAACCGCCAAGGAACCACCCACTCACAAAGCCAGCAGTCACTGCGAGGCTCCGTTCCTTGCTGCAGCAGAATTTTATTAGGTGTGTGTCGGGGCTGAAATCCAGATCGCTCGCATGAAACGTATGCACTTTACTACCGAGTTTTAGTGCCATCCCTAAGTGACAATTAAAATGTTACTCCCATAGCTGAAGACTATATTTATCTGGACCTTTGCCCCGTTTCTCCTCTCCACCCCATTCTGCCACTTAATCTCCCAAAGGGATGCATATGGCTTTTAAACAGTATTTGCAAAAACAAGACCTGAAGGGATTATTCCAGCTCACACAAGCCTGGATGCGAAAGACAGTTACAGGGTGGTTTCCCTCATTCGAATGGAATATATGTAGGTCACTGACCCAGACACACCGGGCAGAAACAAAACCCCTCGCCTCTGTGAAAACCATGGCAGGTTTGAAGAGAGCAGAGTGGCGGGTAGAAGTCAGGCAAGGTGTCTTTGCGGTGTTAGTGCAGCAAAGTGACCAAGGTTCAGACAGCTAGGAAGCAGAAGGTACTCGGAGGACACGGGCAGTGAGCACCGAGACAACCTGCGCTGGACAACAGATACCACACACTGCTGTATTCAGCTGCCCAGCTGACCTTTAACCACTCAAGACTGACCACAAATGCCTGACTTCTATACTAAAAATATGCTTGAGCTAAAGAAAGCTGACTAATGCAGAATGTGACTGTAAAAAAAAAATCCTGCCTGAACTTAGGTTCAGGGCTGGTCATGTACCCACATTCTTGCAAGTTCTCAGGCAGGGCAGCCCCTGCAGGCTAATACAGTATCTTCAATCCAGCAAACAAGTGTGTCTGAGATTTCTTGGGTAAAGTCTGCAACATTGGATGTGGTACCTCTTAGACACGTAAAGCAGTATGAAGCCAAAGCCCTGGAATTCCATTTTAATCTTCAGCTAATTATGTCAATCAATGGCAGAGCACTTGCTTTCAAGTCTGGGCCCTGGGTTCCAGACCCTGCACCCCAGAAGGAAAATGAAAGAGAGCTGGCTCAAAGACTGGAGCCTGTCCTAGACCCAGAGGTAGATCTCAAAACCATCCTGCCAGGATGAGTACAATTGCTCTGGGAACTTTCAGGTTTGCTGCCACAAGCCAAAAAAAAAAAAAAAAAATCAAGGTCCTGGATAAGGCGAGATGCTTCAGATACATACCCTGGCACTGGCGGCGGCTGGCGCCAGGGTAGTAGGTGGCGGCACAGCTGGGGGAACGCTGGAGCTTCTGAAGACTCCCGCCAAGACACACCCAGCCCCAAATTTGGGAACAAATGGTTTGACATCTGCTGACAATCTGATGCCCTGCACGGAGGAAAAAAAAAACCACAATACGCATTTTGAAGTCGACTAATGGGAACATCCCCGAACAAAACCCGTCATGGACGTCCAGCAACCTGGAAAAGGACTCCAGGGCTGTTGTTCAAACGCTTTCGCCCTAGTGCGGGGAAAGGTACTCCTTGTTGCTGTTCCGGTTTCCCCAGGTCTTTGTCCCGCTGAAAAGGGGTCGCGTGGAACATGAGAGCGAAGGAAAACCCGAGTCGGCCCGGGGCCGGGCGGCGTCCTCGCACACCTGCTGTCCTGCGGGCGCCCCCGCGAGCGGAGCCCACGCACGCCCGCTCCCGCGCGGACTCGGCGTCCCTCGCAGAGCGTCTCCCGGGTCCGCTCAGAGCCGCCGGGACGCGTCCGTGGGCTCCGGCTAACCCCCGGCTCGGCACCGACCACACCGCGCGCTCCCTCGGCTCAAGCCCGTTTCCTGGCCCGGGGGGGCGCAGGGGGCGCCAGGCAGGTTGAACGAGCGCTCCAGGCGCCGGGCCGCGCCGCCGTCCACACCGCGTCCTCGCGCGGACAGCGGCCCCGCCCCGCCCGACTCCGCCCTACTCACTTCGCCCGGGGGCTCCCGCGACCCCGCCGACGCCATGGCGAGCAGCCCGGACGGGGCCCGGCGGGCAGCCAGCGGTCGCCCCTCGACTGGCCGGCGCCCGGCGGCCTCCCACCCGCGGTTCCGCCTTCCGGTAGGCCGCCCGGAAACACGTCACAAGCGCGACGACGCGCTTCCGGCGGAAACGGGCGCGGCGCGGAGTCGCTTCCGCGATGGGCTCCGGCTGGGGTCAGGGGCGAGCTCACGGGGGCACGCCCCGGCGGAGGGGTGCAGGGAGGGGCAGGCAGCTGGGTCCGGGGCCGAGACCCCTCGCCCCGCAGAGGCCCGCAGGCTGCGTCTCCTTCACCGGCCGCTCCCGACGCCTCTGGCCCAGGGAACTCAATGCCCTCAGCACACCGAGGCCGTGTTTGTCCCCTTTTGCTGTGTGGGTCGCACCCGGCGGCGCTCGGGGACTACCCCTGGCTCTGCGCTCGGGGACCTATGGGATGCCGGGGTCGAACCGGGCCGGCCGCGCGCAAGGCAAGCGCCTCCCCTGCTGGGCTACGGCCCCGGTGTTTAAAGGCCACCGCCCCTCCCCCCCGGCTGACCCCGCCCACGCCCCTCCCTCCCGGCTGACCCGCCCACCGCCCGCCCCTCCCTCCCTCCCTCCCGGCTGACCCGCCCACCGCCCGCCCCTCCCTCCCTCCCTCCCGGCTGACCCGCCCGCCCACCGCCCCGCTGAACCTGAATGCACTGCCAGCCACACGGGACCCCGGCAAACCAAGCTCAGGCTTCAGGGGGTAAATGCAACAGAGGAACTTTATTTAACAAAAGCAACGAGTCAAGTCAAACAGGCATTACTTATATTAAGAGAACAACTAACTGGAAATCCCGTCTTCGACACCCGAACCTACTGCAGTGGCGTAACTGAGCGCTGTCAGCTGTGAAGAATACAGCTCGTGCACAGGTCCGATGAACCATTTGTACATTCTCAAGTATTCACTGAATACTACCTTATATACACATATACATTAAACTTTAGCTGCCGTCTCCACAGAAGCTTCATTTTCTGCTGCTCTTTTGGAAGAGGCGTCTGAAGAGAAGAATATGTGGCTCTGTGGGGACAGTTAATATCACATTGGTTACTAGTCACTCAGAACCCCCAATTCTTAATGATCAATCCTGTTTGCGTTCTCTCAGGTCACTGCCAACATTCAGAATTCATCACCACTTCGGTCAGTCCAGCCCCGCCGGAAAGGCTATCACACGTGGGGACTGCTTTAGGAGGAGTCCTAGACTTTAAGACTTTTCAGAGTTTAAGGTATGGACTCCCATTTCCTACACAGCACCCTAAATTCTAAGGCGCGTGAAACCCGTCGGTCTACTTGCTTTTAGCGACTCCTGGGTGAGTATCCCATAGGACATAAGCGTCCATCTGAATTCAGTCTGTTAGCTCCGAATGTGCCTTGTATCGCTCCTCTCTAAAGGGAGAGCAAAAGGAAGCTCAGCAGGAGGGCGTTCCAGCAGCGCACATGGCCCCCAGCACCATCAGGCGCGACCCAGAATGACCCAAAAGAAAGTTGCTCTTTGTTAGAGAGCAGACACCAGAATCCTAACATTCACAGTAAAATATTTCAGGTACTACTCATCGACAGTGCTAATTTAAAACAAGTCTTATACATTTTCACACTATTTTTTTTGAACCTCCGATGGAGATGCCAAAGTTAGGGAACGTTACCTGGTTCATGAATCATGTAGTGAACCCAGCCTAGACTCTGCTGGACACCGAGTCGCCTCCACTCCTCTTCAGACATCAGATGAGTCTTGGGTACTTGTTTGAGAGTTCTCTGGGTAACATGACATGCCTGTAAAAGATACACCCAAGTACTGTTAGTGTCTACACGAGCACACTATTTAATTCTATAAATCTATCCCCTTTACATGTTATCTGTAGACTACTTAAATTTCGGGCATGTTTTGGAAACAAACATTTAAAATAACCATCATAAAAAATATCCATTACATTTCATTTGATAATTGATTTTTATTGCTCATGTTCGAATTCTTTAAGAGGTAAACATATGCATTTCAAAAAGCAGAATATTTTATTAGGGAAAGTTTCTTCTCTTTCCCAACAAAGACTGTTAGGACGACTGTAAATCTGCTTTCATAATAGAATAACAAAACCCAAGTGGAGCTTATGGTTAAAAACATTCACTTCCGGACAATTAATACAAAAACATTTCACTTCTGGACAATTAATACGTAAGCAGGAAGTACAAATTTTGTATATTTTAGCCTGCAAAGAATATACCCAGCTCTTCTATTGGCAACTGAGACACTGAACAGAGGAAGAAACAAAACCACCTGTTTGTATAGAAGATAAGCGAGGCGATGGCCGCCGAGTGCAGAGCGAGATGTCAGTCCACCCCTGCAGCCTTCACACAACAGGGAAATGGGGTTCCTTACTCAAGTTATTTGCAGCCAAACACATGTTCTTGTCTTTTTGAGGAATTTTTTATACTTCACAATAAAACTTGCTTTATTCTTTTCAGAATAAAAAAAACACTGACTGCACACATGTGCAAGCAAACACACACTAAGTTCCCTTTTCCATTTTAAATCACTGAGCTACACCCGAACTTTAGTTTGCCTTCTCAGGCCATACCTGGAGATACTGCGGGGACCCTATGGGTTGCTGGGGTCGGCTGGTGCAAGGCGACTACCCTAGATGCTGTATCATCACTTCAGTCCCACCAGGTGATACACTTCAGTATCAAATAATCAGGCAGATGCATAATTCCAGCCTCTTGGAATTCTGAAGAACCCACCCTATTCTGCAACATTACTGGATTGCCATAAACCGGAAGTCAAGTCACTTCATGTCCTAGTTGCAGCATAAGCGTCTTGTTTGCTTCTGAGCCATAGATGCTCAGGGCTTACTCCTCTGGGGGACTGCGTGTGGGGTGGCACTGCCTGGCCTGCAGTGCTACATCTTAGGGCCAGATTACTTGAGATAAGGCTTCACTACACGATATCTCAGCTCAGCAACTGTTCATCTCAGAAATGTGCTGCTTACTAGCTTGTGTTCCTGAACGTGTAAACACACCAACGTCTATCCCTTCCAATGGTCTCCATCAAGGTTTGATTATAGAGCAAAAATTCACAAGTAGATTCTGCCTGCATTTTACTGCCTAGAGGGACAGTACATTAAACTGCCCGCCAAGGCCGTGTCCCAAACATGTGTCTTGGCACGATGGCATGAGGCTAAGCGGCAGGGGAGCGGGGAGAGCAGAAAGCGTCATTTACGAGGCCGCTTGAGAAGTGACAGGTGCAAGAGCTATTAAGGTAGTATTCTGATGCAATCCAGATCACACCTAGCTGTAAAGTTAAAAAGCAACACACACAACTACACCGCAACCGTAAAGATTCATGTCCACTCTTCTGCAACGGGAGGAATGGACCCGGCTCCGGGGATCCACTGCCCCGGAAGAGGAAATGCAGCGCGCAGGTAACTGCGGATGGGCCAAAATCCGTCTGAGCTCGACGCTTCAGGCCCACGCTGGGAACGAGCTTCCGGGGCCTGTCTCACGGCAGGGCAGGGCGCCGGGTCCAGCACCGGGTTACGACACGCTTCTCTCCTCCCGCACCAGAACGCACGTCCGCAGCGAAATGGACCCGGCACCGATCAACGCGCCACCGCGGCCTCGTCCCTGCAGCTGGAGCAGGGACCCGAACTCGTGAATCCCGGGGCGGGGCGTCTACACCGCCGGAGCCAGGGCGCCTCTGGCCCCCGCCCCAGCCGCCGCCTCCCAGAATGCAGCGTCCCCGAGGGACCCTGGGGCGCCGCACCCCTGCCCGGCTCGGACCCGCGGCCAAGCCCGGTGCCAGTCGCCCACGTCCCGGACGGGCGTTGCCGACCCCAGCGTGGCGCCGCCGCCCGGCTTCCGGCGACCCGTCAGCGGGTGTCCGGCCTCGGCGCGACTCGAACTCGGACCCGCCTCGCTTAAAGCGGGAGCCCGCCCAGACAGACCCCAGCTCCGCGCCGCTGCCGCCGGCTGGCTCACCGGTACTCGTAGTGCTCGTCAAAGTACTTGTCCGAGTAGTAAATCTGCTTGTGGGCCATCCCTGCGGCGGCGCGACGGCGGAGTAGGAGCTAAGCGGTGCGCGTCCTCCTCAGAGCGAAGCAACGACTCGACTGCTACCAACCGACCGCAGGCCCAACGATCCCGGTTTGAATCGGACATCCCGTCTCTGATTGGATAGCGTCGCTGACCAATCATCTTTTGCGCAAGCCCAGGAAGAGCCCGATTTCCAGCCTATCGCGGCCAAATCTCCGGGGCCGTCTCGCGTAGGATTAGCCAATCAGAAGCCTGTTGCGAGGGTGTTGGCGAAGAAGGGGAAGAGAAGCAAATCGCGGAGGCGGAGCGTCCTGTGACGCGAGGGGCGTGCCAGGGAGGGCGGAGCCCGAGCTTTGGGGAGCGGCAGAGCGCGTGCGCAGGGCTTTAGCAAGTTCCGGGGCGGTGGAGCAGTTAAGGCAGAGGACCCACGAGAGGGTGGAAGTATCGCGGGCTTTGGTGTGGCCGGGGAGGAGTCTCCCGAGGAACGGTCTTTTCTGTGCATGCGCAGTCCGGGCCTTTCGGTGCTTGTCCGCCTCTGTCAAGTATGGGGCGCGTTGGGAGCACGAATCTCCCACCAAGGGCGCCCAGCGTAAACCCGACACCGGCTCCGGGGGGGTCTCGGGGGTCCTGGTGTGCGCCTCTATGCCACATGGCGCGTCCCCGAGCCCGCCGTGGAAGGCGGGGCGCCCGCACCCAGGGCGTCGGCGCCCCGGGGTGACTCCGGATCCGAGCGTCGGAAAGACGGGCAGCACGCCACGTGCTAGCAGCCTCATTCCGGGATAATGGGATTAAATCTCCTCCGCCTTGGGCTTGCTAGTGTTGAGGCCCACAGACGTAGACCTGGCCGCGTTTCCCCTAGGAGCTTCCTGCTGCGTAGACCCGAGCTGGGCGCAGGAGGCGGGTTTAGCACGGTCGCCATAAGCTGCGGCGTGAGCGCGGGGAGAAAAGCGGAAAGGAAGGAGAGGGGTAGTGCTGCGAGCGCAGCCAGCCCCTGCGCACGGTGGCGCCTCGCCCGCCCTTGGGGGTGGGGGACCCCGTGCCCAGCGCTGCCCCGTGCCAGGACCCCGTGCCCAGCGCTGCCCCGTGCCCAGCGCGCGACGTGCCCCATCGGAGCCCGGGCGGTGAGCCGCGTCCTCTGCGCGGGTCTGAAGCCCTGGGCTCCCTGCCTAGCAGCCTCTTCCCACGAAGACGCCTAGAAATAGTAATAAATTCTTGATTAGGATTATGAGTTCTGCTGGTAACGATACGAGTCAACTGTTAAATGAAATGGATAGTGAGTGTACACTAACTTTCTGGTAGAAACATTCAGGAAAAGAAAAGCTTCCTTTTTTTTTTTTTTTTTTTTTTTTAGGTCACACCCGGCGATGCTCAGGGGTTTCTCCTGGCTCTGCACTCAGGAATTACTCCTGGTGGTGCTCAGGGGACCATATGGGATGCCGGGCATCAAACCCGGGCGGATGGTCGGCCGCGTCTGAAACGCCCTACCCGCTGGGCTATTGCTCTGGCCCCCAAGCTTCCCTTTTTGTTAGGGTTTTTTTTTCCCTTCCAAGGCATAACCAGCAGAAAAATTGAATATGAAATCGCTTTCACATAGTCATACTCAGCATCAGAGGATCATATCTTACCATGTTTCCTTCTTTTTGTTCCCTAGATCATATACCCGGATGTTCTTAAGGTCTCCCTGCTCCATGTCTAAGTATGTGCTGGGGGACCCAGAGGTGCTGGGAGTGGACACAGGCTTCCTGCGTGTGGAACATGGCTCCAACCTTCTAGAGTTCACTGTCCAGCCCTCCTTAAAAGGTCTTTAAAGAGAACCGAAGAGAGGGGCCAGAGCCTTAATTCAGTGTGTAGGACACTTGCCTCACACTCGGCTGACCTGGGTTTGCACTCAGTACGCTGTATGGTCCCCCACGCCGGTTGGGAGTGATCCCTAACAGCAGAGCCAGAAGTAATCCATGAGCATCACTGAGTGTGGCTTAATAAGCAAAGAGAACCAAGTACAGTGTTATTTTACTCCAAAATACCCTAGACATATTGATGTGGGCAGGTAGATTAGGGAAGGACCAACCCGGCCATGGGATTCCTGGGGAGCAGTAAGATTACCTAATCCCCAGCTGTCGGACCGCTATGGCTACAGCAACTAACGCCTAATAACCTTAACTTGGAGCTAGCCCAGAACAGAGAAGGCTGGAACCTTGCGGTGAAGATTCAGTGAAAATAAAGGTCAAGAAAAGGAGTTTAAAGACCATTGCAACTCCACCCCCTTAGCAACCATCCTAGCAATAGACCTAGCTGGAAGACCTACACGGGACAAAAACCCTATACAAGTTAACTTTAACAAAAGAGTGCACTTGTACCCACGTGGTGGTGTACCCACGTGGCGGTGTCTTGTACCCACGTGGCGGTGTCTTGTACCCACGTGGCGGTGTCTTGTACCCACGTGGCGGTGTCTTGTACCCACGTGGCGGTGTCTTGTACCCACGTGGCGGTGTCTTGTACCTACGTGGTGGTGTCTGAGCACAAGTGTGGCCTGTAGTTCCCCCTCTTGCAATGTGTCCTGGGGCTCTCTTCATCTCTGGAGAAGCCTGTGCTCTCTCTCGAGCACATTACTCTCCCTCCCTTTTCTCTCCCTCCTTCCCTTCCCTCAAAAATCCTCCAAGTAAAATCTGTTTTTGCTTCACTGCTTGTCTCCTCCAGAAACATTTGAGAAGGACAAAGACGTGGAAGTCCTGGGTAGCGTGTATCTAGGGCTGGCTTTTCCTGCAGAGAGCAATTCCTCACTCCAGACTGAGCTCAGAGCTCCCCAAGGAATCGGGTGGTGGGATTAACTCCTGTGTTGAGAAAACCAAATGGACCCCAGATGTGGCTTGATGGTCACTTCTGAGGCCCGTGCCATGCAGGGGCTCATGCAGACTTTATCAGTCCTGGCCTTCCCAGGCAGTCCTGGCTGGGGTGGCAGAGATGAATCGAGAGAAGTGGGCATCTCCTTTCTGCCTCGCAAATGCCACCTGGGTGTGTCTGAGGGAGCCACTGACGTCGATATATACTACTAGTGTATGCGACTCATGTAAAAATGATTTGGGTTTGGGGGCCACCCTGCCTACCCCCCATTTCCACCCGTACCCAGGGTGCTTTGCTGTATAACCCGGGCCTTTTCTACTAAGGCCTTTGCTCTGGAATTTTGAGACATCTCCTTGCCCCCTAGGGAAAAAAAATCAAAAATAGATTTAGTACCTTTAGAGGATGTCAGCTAGTTGGTTTCCGTTCAGCTTTCAGTCCATTCATGGTCTCACAGATGCCTTTCTGTGGTTTGTTTGAATCCACATCTGAAGCTGGTCATTGACCGGCCCATAGACCAATCCAGAGACAAAAAGACTAAGGAATTTGATGAAGCAATCAGCCAGCAGATTGCAAGATGGCAGCAACAACCCCGAGAAGCATCTTCCTGGATGGGCACGAGAAGCAGGTGGGTGGGCAACACAGCCAGCAACTTCTCTTCTCTGCTGGTCCTCCAATGCATCTGTGAAGCTAAAGGATCTTGATGAAAGGTTCAACCTACATGGTACCTTCCCTTTATAGGCTTTCAGAGGAAGGAAATAAGGGAAATAGTCTTTATACTCGGAATGTCTGGTGAAGTCTGCAGATCATCTTCAGTTCAGCTCTTAATTCCTTTAGGACAATTTTTTTTTTTTTGTAAATAAGTATTTTATTATACCACCATGAAATTTTACAATTACAAAGATGTTCATATTTGGGTTTTGGTCATACAGTGTTCCAGCACCCATCCCTCCACCAGTATCCATCTCCCACCACCAATGTTCCCGGTTCCCTCCCCTCCCCCAGCCCACCTCCATGGCAGGTTCTTTATTTCTTTCCCTTTCTATCTTTCTCTTTTCCTTCCCTTCCAGATTGCAGATTACAGAACATACATTAAAGGGTTGTCATATGTATCTTTTCGCCTGTATTTAATGCTCAGTTCTAGGTTGGTATTAGTACTTTTCGACAATTGTTAGCACACTGTTCCATTTTCTGTCTTACCTAGCCTCTGACTCCCACACGTTTGTGATAATTTCCACCTTTGACAAAACCTCCTGATACATGTTTCACTTGACCTTGGATATTGGTATCATAATATATACATATATTTATGATCTTTGGGACAATTTTTCATTTCTACCTATGAAATAGGCACATCCAATTCACATCTTGGATTGGGGCCACTGCCTGTTTGTGGTTTAGTTCATTTTTCCTATAACTTGACATTATTTTAAGTTTAAAAAATATTCTAGGGGGTGGGGCCGGGCGATAGCCCAGCGGTAGGGCGTTTGCCTTGCACGTGGCCGGCCTGTGCCCGGCCTGGGTTCGATCCCTGGCGTCCCATATGGTCCCCTGAGCGCCACCAGGAGTAATTCCTGAGTGCAGAGCCAGGAGTAACCCCTGAGCATCGCCGGTGTGACCCAAAAAGCAAAAAAATATATATATATATTCTAGGGGGGCAGAAGCGATAGCACAGAGGGTAGGGTATTTGCCTTGCATGCGGCCGACCTGGGTTCCATCCCGGCATCCCATATGGTCCTCCCGAGCATTGCCAGGAGTAATTCCTGAGAGAAGAGCCAGGAGTAACCCCTGAGCGTCGCGGGGTGTGACCCAAAAAAAAAAAAAAAAAAAAAAATTCTAGGAGCCAGTGAGATAGCTCAAAGGGCTAGAACATGAGTCTTGCATATAGGTGCCCATGAAAAATCCCCAAGTACAGGCACTCCTCCCAGGAGTGACCCCTAAACCCACATAGAGATTAGCCCACGAGCACTGCCAGGTGTGGCCTCCTGTTGCAGGACACCTAAAAGCCTAAAAGCCTCTGTATCTGCCCTGGATTGCCTCCTGCAGATCACTTTGTAGATAGGGGGTAGTTTAAATGTGGCAGTTTATCTGACCATGTATTTTGTACTGGCTGGTATAAATATTATTTCATGCTACCACAATCATCGTGGGACTAGCTAGATGTTACCAGTACATTTGCCTGGCCACGTTGGATCTCTAAGTAATCAGACCAAAGAGAAATGCTGTTTGCCTCCAAGTAAGCAAGCATGGCTCCCTGATAACTCAAAGGCAACTAAAATACAAAACTACCATGAAGTAGACGAGACTCTTGTGAAGGCTTGGAGAAATATTTAACTGGCATTGGTATAGTCTTTGGTACAGAGACATGCCATCTCAGAAACCCCTTCTCTACCCTATAAAGGCATTTCCAGGCAGATCTTGGCTCAAAACATTAGCATATGAAAGGGCCTTGGTGAGGTGCTGGGAGAAATTACCTGAGGGCATATGAGCCTCCCTGCTTCCCATAATAGTGGGAGGTCTGAGTTGCAGGGGTATAAAACTAGCCTGCTTCCTCTCTCACGCTTTCTTTTTGGGCTCTCTCTTTGTGAGCTCGCACCCTTCCTGGAAGTCTTGTTTTTGTCTCCTCTTTACAGGGCCTTAACACGTGGTGGCCGCCATCTTGGCCTACACGTGGCTGGGGTTCTAGCTGGGAATCCTAAGCACAGGGTTTTTCCTATTGCTGATTTGTATGCCTGAACCTGTGATAAGTAAAGCATTTTAAAACTGCATCGAATTCCTGAGTCTTCATCCATTCCCGCCCGGCTTCGGAGGTAGGGGGGAACTTCGCTTCCCGACACTGTCGGGGACCCCGGCGGCATCCCCGACAGCCTCCAACTTTCATTAACCTTCTCTCCCGACAAAATTCAAGTTTAAGTCCATGCAGCAAGCAAACAGCTTGCTCACACTCGAGACCTGGAAGTCTGATTGCTCTTAGGCTTCTCAGCTGCTTTTGTATCCTGTCTCTTGGTTCTTGATTGGTGTTTCCATGGTGAGAAGACATTACCCAATTGCTCACCAATTTTCAGCTGGCACCTGGAATTTTTCTACCCCACCAGCAGATCTCAGTGCAATGACAATAAAGTAGGTATCCTAAATGGTCCCTTGGGACTGTGTTCAGTACTTTGGCAATAATTACTGAGAAAAGTGCCAGCCTATGGCAGAGAACTTTAAGCCTGGAGACAGCTTTGCCTCTGTTGCTCGCAGTAATATCACTGTCTTGAAGACATGTAAACATGTCATAAACAATTTTTTTCATTGTTCAGAGATTTCATAACTGTCATCTGAAGTGCAGCATGGATTAAAAGAAGTTCAGGTATAAAAGTCCTCCTTGAAAGCTCTTCAATCTCAACAAGATAAGATTTTAAGTTCTTATTTCAGCACCCTGATTTACAATACTATTCATGGCAGTGTTCGGTCATCAATGTTTCAGCATGATACCCACCCTCAGAGTGTCATCTTCTATCCACCACTGGCCCCAGCTCCTTCCCCCCCCCCCCTCACACTGCCTTGGCAAACTCAGTTCCTCAGGACTACGCTCTTAAGAATTATTACCATCGACTGTTTTCTTTTTCTTTTTTTTTTAAATTCCTTAGTATGTCTTGATCACTTGATCACGTGACATCCCGTTATTTGTCAATTTGCTCGAGTGGGCGTAATAACATTTCCATTTGACTCTATCACGTGCCAATGTAGCCCAATGGCATCTGCTTGCTTCAGGAATATGAAGAACCTCAAACCGTTGGTTCAGGGTCTTGACGAAGAAGTCTGACCATCGTGTAGGTGGGCGGCCACGTGATCTTTAGACTTCCTGTGGGATCTAACTCTCACTCTCAACAGTCTCAATACTCACTCTCAAGTATGTCTATGTTTCTTTATATTTCCTGGTATGTTTGAGAATAAATATACGTGTGTGTGCATGTGTGTGTGGTGTGTGTGTGTGTGTAAGGAAAAGGGGACTGAGGTATTTGCTTATTTTTCTGAATTTGGCTAAGCGCTGAAAAATGCTGCTAGCTTTGAAATCAAGCCTCTGGGAACCCAACTGGATACTAGAATGTCTTTACTTCTATTCTGTGAAATAGAGAAGTAAATTTTGAATGCCAGAAGTTGTTTTTAAAATTTTTGTTTCAAGCATTGAATGTAGGCAAAGGGATACACTTGATAATATATGTATATCCCTTTGTGTGTGTATATATATGTATATGTATACATATATCCATATATATCCCTTAATGTATTTATGGCAAGCCACAAGCCACAATGTGTAAGGAAAGCGGGGGAGAGAGAGAGAGAGAGAGAGAGAGAGAGAGAGAGAGAGAAGAGGCAAAATACCTGCTATAGAGGAGGCTGGGGGGAGGGAGATGGAATCTGGTGACTTTGGTGGTGGGAAAATGGGCACTGGTGGAAGGATGGGTGCTGGAACACTGTATGACAGCGAATCATGAACGGCTTTGCGAATGTCTGTCTTATGGTATTATAATAAAATTTTTAAAATCTGTTTCTTTGTTTTTGTTTTTGGGTCACACCTAGTTATGTTTAGAGCTTACTCCTGGATCTGCACTCAGGGGTCACTCCTGGTTGTGCTCTGGGGACCATATGGGATGCCAGGGATCAAACGCCTTCAAGAGCATCGAATATTGAATAGAGTGGTGAGAGCGGGCAGCCTTGTCTTGTCCCTGATCTTAAGGGGAAGGCTTTCAGTTTTTCCCCCCATTGAGAATGATGCTCGCTGTGGGCTTGTAGTAGATGGCCTGGATTATCTTGAGGAAGGTTCCTTCAATCCTCATTTTACGGAGAGCTTTCATCATGAACGGGTGTTGAATCTTGTCAAATGCCTTCTCTGCATCTATTCATATGATCATATGGTTTTTATTTTTCTTTTTGTTGATATGATGTATTATGTTGATTGACTTGCGGATGTTGAACCATCCTTGCATTCCTGGGATGAATCCCACTTGGTCATGGTGTACAATCTTATTGATGACTCTTTGGATTCTATTTGCTAGTATTTTGTTGAAGATCTTAGCATCTGTATTCATCAGGGAGATTGGTCTGTAGTTTTCCTTTTTTTGTGACATCTTTGTCTGCTTTGGGTATCAGGGTGATATGTGCCTCGTAAAAGCTATTTGGTAGTATTTCTGTTTCTTCAATTTGCCGGAAGAGCTTAAAAATAATTGAGAGTAGGTCCTCTTTAAAGGTTTTGTAGAATTCACTGGTGAATCCATCTGGACCTGGGCTTTTGTGTTTGGGGAGACTTTTGATTATCGATTCTATTTCCTCGATGGAGATAGGTTTGTTGAGGTATTCCAAATCTTCTTGTTGCAGACTTGGGAAGCTATAGGAATTCAGGAATTTGTCCATTTCTTCTAAGTTCTCTTGTTTCATGGCGTACAGGCTCTCATAGTAATCTCTGATGATCTTTTGAATTTCTGTGTTTTCAGTTGTGATGTCCCCGTTTTCATTTCTGATTCTATTTATTTGGGTTCTCTCTTTTCCTTTTCTTACAAGTGTTGCAAGTGGTTTGTCAATCTTGTTTATTTTTTCAAAGAACCAGCTTTTGGTTTCGTTGATCTTCTGGATTGTTTTTTGACATTCCATCTCATTGATTTCTGCTCTAAGTTTTATTATTTCTTTCTTTCTGCTTGGGTTGGGCTCCTTTTGTTGATCACTCTCTAAGATCTTAAGTTGTGAAGTCAGACTGTTTATGATGGCCTTTTCTTCTTTTCTGATGAATGCCTGAAGAGCTATGAACTTGCCTCTTAACACTGCTTTTGCTGTATCCCACAAGTTCTGGTAATTCGTGTCTTCAGTCTCATTTGTTTCAAGGAATCTTTGGATTTCCTCTTTGATTTCTTTTATGACTTGCTGGTTGTTCAGCAGTGAGCTGTTTAGTTTCCAGGTACTTGGTATTGGTCTCGGTTTTTGTGTACAATTAACTTCTATTTTCAGTGCATCATGGTCTGAAAAAATAGTTGGCACAATTTCTATCTTGATTTTATGGAGGTATGAAGTACTTGCCATAGCAATCAGGGAAGAAAAAAGACATTAAGGGCATCCAGCTAGGAAGGGAAGAAGCCAAGTTATCACTATTTGCAGATGACATGATATTATACCAGGGAAAACCCAAAACTCTCTACCAAGAGGCTCCTAGAAATAATACATTCTTATAGTAGAGTAGCAGGGTACAAAATCAATACCCAAAAAGTCAATGGCCTTCCTATATGCAAACAGCAAAAGAGAAGAAAGGGACATTAAAGAAACTATCCCATTCACAATTGCACCGCAGAAAATCAAATACCTAGGAATCAGTCTGACAAAGAATGTAAAGGATCTCTACAAAGAAAACTACAAAACGTTACTTCAGGAAATAAAAGAAGACCTGAGGAAATGGAGACACATTCCCTGCTCATGGATTGGAAGGATTAACATTATCAAAATGGTAATACTCCCTAGAGCTTTATACAGATTCAATGCGGTCCCTATAAAGATACCCATGATGTTCTTCAAAGAAATTGAACAAACGCTCCTGAAATTTGTATGGAATAATAAAACCACACGAATAGCTAAAGCAATCCTTGGGAAAAAGAAGATGGGAGGTATCACTTTCCCCAACCTCAAGCTCTACTACAGAGCAGTTGTAATTAAGACAGTGTGGTATTGGTATAGAGACAGACCCGTAGACCTATGGAATAGAACTGAGTATCCTGAAACGCACTCACAAATATACAACCACTTAATCTTCGATAAAGGAGCAAAAAATATTAAGTGGAGCAAAGAAAGCCTCTTCAACAAATGGTGCTGGGAAAACTGGGCAGCTACGTGTAAAAAAATGAACCTAGACCTCCTTCTAACGCCATGCACAAAAGTCAGATCAAAATGGATTCTAGATCTCGATATCAGACATGAATCTATAAGGTACATCGAAGAAAAACATAGGAGAAACGCTCTACGACATCGAAACGAAAAGTATCTTTTAAAGACAACACACCACTGACCAAGCAAATGGAAGCAATGATAAACAAATGGGATTATATAAAATTGAAAAGCTTCTGCACCTCAAAAGAAACGGTGACCAAAATACACAGACAATCCACAGAGTGGGAAAGGATATTCACCCAATACCCATCTGACAAGGGGTTAATATCCAGGATATATCAGGCACTGGTAGCACTCCACAAGAAGAAAACAGCCAACCCCATCAAAAATGGGGAGAAGAATTGAACAGAAGCTTCCATAAAGAAGAAATTCGAATGGCCAAAATGCATATGAAAAAGTGCTCTTCATCTTTAATCATCAGGGAGATGCAAATCAAAACAACAATGAGGTACCATCTCACACCACAGAGACTGGCACACATCCAAAACAGCAAGAACAACCGGTGCTGGCGTGGATGTGGGGAAAAAGGGACTCTCATCCACTGCTGGTGGGAGTGCCGACTGGTCCAGCCCTTTTGGAAAACAATATGGGCATTCCTCCGAAAGCTAGATATTGAGCTCCCATTTGATCCAGCAATAGCACTCCTGGGAATATACCCTAGAGACCGAAAAACACATAGCAGAAACACTATCTGTACTTCTTTATTCATCTCTGCGCTATTCACTATAGCTAGAATCTGGAAACAACCTAAATGCCCGAGAACAGAGGACTGGGTAAAGAAACTGTGGTTCATCTACACTATGGAATACTATGCGGCTGTCAGAAAGGATGAAATTATGAAATTTACCTGCAAATGGATGGACATGGAGTCTATCATGCTGAGTGAAATTAGTCAGAAGGAAAAGGACAGATATAGAATGACTGCATTCATTAATAGGATATAAATAGATACCAGTGTTTTAATAAATATGGGAAATGGTAATGGCAGATTAAAACTCACCACTGAATATACACAAAGAGACTTAAGTGATAAACTCTAAATATCTGCAGGGCTAGCCACAATGTGTAAAATAAGAGGGAGAGAGATGCAGAGACAGAGAGAGAGAGAGAGAGAGAGAGGAAACTGGGGTACCTGCTATTAAGGTGGCCTGGGGGAGGAGGGAGGGAGGGGTACATTGGTGGTGGAAATGGGGCACTGGTGGAGGGATGGGTGCTGGAATACTGTATTACCAAGAACCAATTATGAACACCTTTGTAATTGTATGTTTCACGGTGGTATAATAAAAAATTTAAAAAAAAAAAGAGCATCGAATAAATAACTAAA
>JAJIBD010038322.1:0-90317 GCA_021461705.1 Cryptotis parvus | reverse complement strand
AATGATCTCTGTAAATCGGTACCCTCTCACTGTCTGTCCCGCGTCACCTGTGGAAGAAACTTGCATGCAGAGAGGAACAGAGAAACTTCACTAGTGAAAGATTCACAGGAGACCATATTTCAGCAGTCCTTTTCCCTTTACTCCCTTACTGGTAAAGGAGAAATGGCTAGAGCACACACCTGGAGGTCAATTAGAACGTAAACAAGGTCCTCTAGCTAGCTTTTGCCCCAGGCAAAGAAAAAAAAAAGGGTAAAGGCTGAGAAGGAAAGGAAAACCTCTCACCAAGATAGAAAGGCGGAATCTATTAAGAATCGGCAAACATCCAATAAGGCTGAAGGTAGCAAGCAAGCAAGACAGAACTTTTCTTCTCGATCTCTTGGAAGCCCATGGCAGGAGGGTGGTCCAGTTCCACACAGGTTGTGAGTAGAAGTGGTGGATGCCGGAGGGCCCAGGAACACCTGTAAGTAATGGAATCACTGATCGAGATGTCCAGCGTAATGATTCTCTGAATTAGTGGCCAACATGTGAGGGTTAGAGTCCCCTCTGCGTAGCCAGTATGGGAGGGTTAGGGGTCCCCCTTAGGTTTGCTGTTAAAACAGTGAACCTCGAGAGCGTCTTAAGGACCTTTGCAGCAACACGTGGCCTAAATACCGGCTAGAACAAAAAATGGCCAGTAAATGGCAGCATTATTGTTTGCTGCATGTGTGTCTCCAGTAAGGGAGTTAAGGATAGAACCCACCAACTGCACGGGCGAAACCTAAGGCTTCAGTCTGGCCTCAACTCAGCTGCCTGTGGAGCTTACAAAAGCTTTCTAGGAGGCGGGGCTGCTGCTGCTCTAAAGGGCCCCTCCGCTCCTAGGGTTACTTCAGGCAGCTCAGGCTTTACCTCATAAGTTTGGTTAAGTTTCAATGAAATTAAGGCCGTTTTTGAAAAGTAACTAAGGTACAAGAACTGTTGCAATTAAATCAAAGGTCTTGTGTTCATGGTAGATGGATTCAAATGTTTCTTTTTATGTTGGTACATATTGCGTTTTATTTCTGCAATGGGGTAATCACCTCAGCCTGATAAATCTGGTAGAATTCAGAGTGTACTTACTGGAAAAAAAAAAAAGGTGAATCTCTTTAACATTCAAAGGAGCTAAGAATGTTCGTTTAAATTTTGTGGTTTCTAAACATGAAAAATTAAAGAACTATAAAAGTAAATGACAGCGATCAGTTTTTCTTTTTCAGACTTTGTTTTTATTAGTCTGCCCGGTATATTATATTATTGAGATAGTCTTAATACATGAGAGCTTTGTGAACTTGGAGTCAACCTAGTCTTTACCTTGAAAGTCTTGTTATTCACAAGTGTGAAATCTTTATTTGTTACTAGGTAATAATCTTTTAGGTATTTTAACTTTGCATTGTTTGTGATCCCAAAAACTGGAAATTCTGAAAATAAAATTTAAATGTTTTCTGGATAATTTCTAATATAACTTTGTGAGTGTGTCAGCCTCTTGAATATGTATGGAACTGATTTAATGTTTTAAAGTAGTTTTGCTATGCTAGATGAAATAATAATTAGCAACCTGTTTTCCAAATTTGGGAGATTAATTTGTATTAGGCTCTGTAAAATAAGGGAAGCTAATACCTTTAAGTGTAACTACAAGAAGTCTAAGATAACAATCTGTTTAAGTAACAGAAGATAATGAATAAAGTGTCTGTGTGGGAAAAGAAAGAATTCTGTTAAGAAGTGAAGGCTTGTTTTTACAGAAAAGTTACAGGACAGAATGAATCTAAAGAAATGTGTAGAAAATTCGGAGAATGTTGAGTGAAACACCAAACTATGAAACTCTTTTCTGAAGAATTGTTCTAGTACCTTTAGAAAGAGTAAATCTATGGAAAAGACATTGAACTAAAGCAATTATGGACTCCTGTTACAGTGCTCTAAAAATTAGTAATTAGGGTTTTGACATGAAATTAAATAAGTTAGGATACTGTTAAACTGTATGCTCTAATGAGGACTTTATCTTCTTTTAAGCAGTTCCAAGCAACAAATTGGTGTATTGCACTTAAGTTGTAAGTAAAATCTGTTACCTTGCTTTTCTCTCTTTTTACACCTTCCGGTATGTTTTTAATGGTTTACGGCACTGTATTATTTGCATAAACTCAAACAAAGATATTTCCTCTCTGTAATAGGGCCTAGTCCTCTTGCAGACAGGAAGAGCAGTATGGGACTAAGGCCACCTCTTCAGGAAAATAGAAGTCAAAGGTTGGTCTAAATGAGGAAAAGCCCAAAAGCATGTAGTTAACAGGTACGGCTACAGAAGTACCCTACAAACCTCAGGAGACCCTAGAGGCAGGCCGGCTGAAGAAGAACCGAAAATCATCTCTGCTGTGAAGAACAGGAATCTGCCAGTCTGTGGTGACTGACAACCCTGCCTGAGCCCTTTGCTAGGAAGGACAGCACTGCAGGAGGAAATGGCTTCAGCTAAGAGAGGATGTTGTCACGCTCTGCTCAACCCAGTGGAAGAGGCCCGAGGTCACCTGTAGCTCATCATGAAACCTGATCTTCACTTGCTGGCAAACCTGAGGTAGCCCCTGACATAACAGGTGAGAGCATTAAAATACCATATTGGTGTTGGCCTGCTCTGTCTCAGCCAATTCCCAGGACTTCTTAGTATTAGCAGGGTACCTAAGTGGAGAGTTCTCAGTCTTGCTGTGTTTATGCAAGAACCAGTCAGGTTTATTAAGTCATTTAACAAATTTAAAAATAAGGTGGAGAGAAAACCATATTTCTATAACTTTTGTAAAGATCAGATTCTAAATCTACAGAAAGGTAATTGAATAATACTATCAAAATGGGCTTGATTTAAGGTAACCCCATAGCTAATCCAGTTGCTTAAGTTTTCATGCGGCCAAGAGTTTTCAGAGTTAGCATCAGATTAATTTGGATGTTTATTCTTAGTTCTATAGAAACATACAGTCATTTAAAATTCTAGATTCACTTAAGAATTTTAAAGTTACCACCAGATATTAAGCCATCATGGTACCAATACCTCATCCAGTAACATTGGAAATAACAATTGTCCATGGAAGGGACAAGGGCAGTTTAAGAGTAACTCAGAACTGTGTTTTTATGTCAGAAATCTTAGAATCGACAGTTTGACTTTGTGCAAAAATTCAGATGATCAACGCCATAGTCATCTATTGGTTCTAACACATTCCCAGTGAGAGGAGCAAAGGCTTTTTTATGTTGTACAAAGCCAGAAAGGTGACTTAGTGTTTCTATAAAAAATCTGAACTAATGTTTGCTTCAATTTTGTGTTACCTTAACTTTACTGTGTTTTCTAAAACGCAGCAGTATTCTGCCCTCTACTAGGGCAAGAGGACTTTTACTCTCCAGGGCCTAATCATTTCCTAAGTAATGTTCTTAGCCTAATTGATCTGATCTTTTCTTGCAGATAATAATAACTTCAGAAAATCTGATCCATTCATTTGCATTGCATGGGACCCATTTAAGATTTCACCCCTTAGGACCAGAGATCTACAGTCCAGCTGTCCAGCATGAAACAGCTCCAGAAGATGGACCTTCACCCATTTCCACTTCCAAAATACCAGGCGGTGAAATCTCTTAAAGAAATATGATGTGGATAAATTGACAGGAAAGGGCCCGTGGCAGTGAAGCAACCTAGTCTAGGAAAGTTCTGCTTCTCTGCGAGGACCACTCTGAGATGATGAAGAGAGCGCGGAGAGTGGACGAAGTCTTGGTTCGCGCGATCCCTGACTAACTACTGCTTGCTTTCAGCCTAGCCGGGCCCCTCATCATATTCTTATTAATTTTGACAGTTGGGCCTTGCCTCCCTTAATAGGCTTCTTGCGTTCATCAGAGACCCAGGTGCAGGTGAGAGACAAGTTGTTAGTACTCAGGCAACAGCATCAGGCCTATGGTGCAAAAGGTCTCTAATGGTCTCAGTTAGAGAACCCCCATGAAAGAGAATGGAAAGAATGGCCCTCACCACAGAACACAAAGACAGGAACCAGAGATAGCTGGTAAAATGCCAGAGAGGTAACTGATAAATATTGGCTCGGCTTGAAGTAGCCCAGATAAAATGATGGTTAGGCAAGGCGCAGCAGGAAGGGCCAAGCAAAATAATTCAGGGAGGGCTACAAGGCAAACATTCCCGAGGAGGCCAAAATCTGATGTCCCCCTCTGTATTTAGTACGATACCTGACTGGTGGGTGATGGTTACCTGGTGCAGAGTGATTGGCTGCCTGCTTGTGAACCTTTCTGAATGTAATATTTTAAACCTATTGGATAATTGTCGCAGCGGGCTTTTCTGCGAAAATTGATATTCACACCAAAAGATCGTCCCTGGAAGAACTCAAGGGCTCGCACTAACCGTTGGTCTTATATGAGCCAGTATAATGCTCCAGAAACCCTTGCTTTTGCATAGGACTTGGTCTCTCAGAGTTTTCCTTGTTAGGTGCAGTAGTTCTAGGCTTGGCCGATCACCCCATCGGGTGGCCAACCCTTCCACAATATATCCTGGATCTGTAACCCTTGTCAGATGGGTATTGGGTGAATATCCTTTCCTCTAATGGATTGTCTTTGTATCTTGGTCACTGTTTCTTTTGAGGTGAAGCTTTTTAGATTTATATAATCCCATTTGTTTATCTTTGCTTCATTTGCTTGGTCAGTGGTGTGTCATCTTTAAATTACTTTTAATTTCGTGTCGTAGGCGTTTGCCTATGTTTCTGATGTACATAGATTCATGTATACAGTGTTTGAGATCTAAATCCATTTTGATCTGACTTTTGTGCATGAGCGTTAGAAGGAGGTCTAAGTTCATTTTTTACATGTAGCTGCCCAGTTTTCCCAGCACCATTTGTTGAAATGTTTTGCTTAGGTAGGAAGAGAGACCAAAGACTTGCATGGTGAAGACATACCTGAGTGTAGGACTTGAGTCAGATCCATGGTCAGGCATCTAGTTTCGCAGTTTTGGATGTGAGAGTCTATCGCCCAGGGTTGTGGTAGCAGAGTGTTATTTAACACTTTGAAAACAAAGGCTTTGCTGGATTTTGGATATTGTTCATTGTTGCTAGCCCCAGAGTGTGACCAGGAACCTCTAACCTATTTTTTTTTTTTTTTTTTTTGCTTTTAGGTCACACCGGCGTGCTCAGGGTTACTCCTGGCTCTGCACTCAGGAATTACTCCTGGCCCGGTGCTCGGGGACCATATGGGATGCGGGGATCGAACCGGGCGGCATGGGCGGCCAGCGATGCAAGGGCAAGCGCCCTACCCGCTGGGCTAGCGCTCCGGCCCCTAACCTAATATTTTGGAGCCCCATGGGGGTACCTAACAGCTGAGAAATTTCTTCTAATTCCTGGATGCATCCAGTCGAAGGGTTATAAATGGGAAAGAAATTAGAGGCACCAACAGCCTTATTACAACAACAAAACTGCTGAGGTAACAGAAATGAAGAGTGGATAGGTCCACTGGCCTGAGGCAAGACTGACAGGGTTTGATCCCTATACTGTTGCTTTTTTTTTTTTTTTTTTTGCTTTGGGTCTGCAGGCCTGCTCAGAGTTATTCTGGCTCAACTTACTCTGGATTTACTCTGGGTGGGGGGTGGGGGGGAGGTGCTCTGGGGACTGTATGGATGCTGGGAGTCTGAAATCTGGCTCAGCTGCAGCATGCTCCGTGCAAAGACAATGCCCTACCCACTGTGTTATTGCTTTGGCTAACATATATTCATATGACCCCTGACATATATATATTATATATGTCATTCATTTAGACTATTTATATATATGTATATATATATATATATATATATATATATATATATATGTATATATTCATTGTATATATGCCCCTAGGCCTGGTCAGGACTGATCCCTGAGAGGAGAGTCAGCCAGTCACGATCACGATCGCGATCTTCCGTTAATCATCTATTTGCTGACGGGCACCAGTAATATCTCAATATGTCCTGTCTCATGCTGTAGAGCCAAGGAGCCTCGGCTTGGCTACAGGAACATAAAGAACCTCGACCATTATATTACGTCATAGAACGACGTAAAATTGTGTTCCGGCATTTGGCATATCCCAATTACAACACGAGCAGCGTGCTAGGCTTGCCCTGGGGAGCATATCTTTAAACACCTCAAATAAAGCATTTATTGATGAACCGTGCGACGCGATGGGCTGATCGCCTAGGTGGAGTTCTGAAGAGAGGGGAGAGTCGGATGTGGAAAATGCCCACACATGGAGTGTGTGGGGGTCGTCTGGCACATTGTGAGTTCTGCGGGTGGTGGGCCAAGGCTGGGAACCCACCTGCTCGACTTCCTCATGAGCGGCTGGGCACAGGAGAGCAAGAACCGCTCTGCCCCATGTCTAAAGAATCATACGGACCAGCATACCCAGCATATGACTCTCTCTCAAAAAGAGTCAATGGTAGATCAAGAAAAAACTGCTGGGTGTGGTCTCCAACTGAACAAAACAAAATTCCTTTTGAATAAGAAATATGGTTTAATTAAAACATGATACGATACTATATGTTTGAAGCTGTATATATATATCCTATTCTTATATCAGCATGTTACATTTGCTGAGTGGAATCTAAACATGGTTTGTCTCACAATATTAAAGACATATATTTGTGTGATGTTGTGCAATATTTGTTTTTGTTGTTGTTTCTTGTTTATTGCATCATGCCCAGTGATGCTCATGAGTTACTCCCTGGCTCTGCACAGGAATTATCCTAATTGATGTTCAGAGGACCTTGTGGGATGCCTTAGATCGAACTCTATCTGCTATGCTATAACTTGTGTATTTGTATACAAATATTTGCTTATACAAAATAAAATTGTTAGCAAATAATATTCAGCAACGAAGCCAGACCACTGGATTGAGCAGTTAGAAGCTACTTGTGTGTAAATTCAAGGAAGAAGTACTTTCCAAGAACTCATTTTCAGAGTGACACCATGATCTACTTCTTGCTTTGATTTGCATTCCAACTGGTTTAAGTGCTTCAAGCTAAAAACATGTATGATTTGTGGATGGTAGAGGACAGGGGAACTTAAGTATGTATATATGAAATTGAATTTAGATGACTGAGACTATTCAATGATAGAAAAATAAGTCCAAATTTGAAGCAGAAGAAAATCTGGGAGATGTTGATGATTCTTAATTTCTCTATAATATTCCTTTGTTTCTAGTGAAATTTATAAAATTAGAACATGCATATATTCTTTATCTTTCTTTTCTCTTCATTCCCCAATATCTATTAGCAAATGTTAGTCCCTATTACAAGAAAACTTGTATCAATTATATCTCCCCGATATCTGAGCAAATTTTGTTGATATCTCTAGACTCAAATGAGAGCGCCATAAGATGGTTCACAATATGTTGTGCACTATCCATATTTGGTTCCATTCGATACTCTTTATCTCATGTTTTAAACTCTTTCTTTGTGTAGACCACATCCATAAATTTGTATAGCACAGTTCCGGTTTCTTCAACACAGACCTAAATAAGTGTGTTTTGGTTTCCAAGGCAAGATTCTGAGGCATGAATGGTGCCATGAATAGAAAATATCTGAAACATCACCATGACAGTCATAACAACATTTGGCCTGGATTGTTTAGAAATGCCTTTAGGAGTACAATTACTGAGTTTTTCAAAGTCCTATTAATGTTTCATTTCTCCATGAGTTATATTCTGTTCTTTGGGACTGATTTATCAGATGGTGAAAGCAAGAATAGTCCTTGGATTAAAAACTTGTCTTCTCTTCAGAGAAATTCAGGAATTCATTTTGATCATTTTGTTTTTTAGTTTGAGTTCATCTTACAACACTATCGTGAAGTAGTTTTTGTAACTAGCCCAGACCTGAAAGAGGCCACTTTTGAGATCACCAGTAATTAGGAGTTAGTTGGAATCTCATTTCCCTGTAAACCTGTACAAGTTTGGAAGGTATATTAAGATTTCAAGATCTTGGAAATTTATTATTCAAGCATTTAGCTGGGTTATTAATTTTAACTCTCATTGTTTTTGTCTGCATTTGGCATTAGAGGAAGATAAGTAAGGACAGTTATTCATCTGAAAAGAATTATAGATCCTCTTGCAGCCTAAATGATACAGGGCCTTATGAATCATATCAATTTCTGTTCATTTTGGAGTTTCTATCACATAGTGAATTTCTACTAGTCAACCCAGACCCACCATCACTGTATCTACAAACAACACTTTTTTCAAAATTTTCTCAACCTCTTTTTAAAGCCTGTTCTAAGCATACCATGAATCAATCTATTCTATATTGCTTGTTGGGCTAATTCTCTCAAATACTATTGATGAATATATTTAGATGAAAGCCTGTGGATATTATTAAAGCTCCATTATGCCATTGGAGACTCACTGTGTGGAAAATCATCCAATATTGTCCCACAGACCACACATCGTGCCCACACACTTTGATTAGCATACTATACTTAATTTTATGAACTATGATGCGGAATCTTGGTACATCAACATATACCAGGCTGTGAGATTCTGCACATGTGAACACGGGAGAGCCAGCAGCAGCTCTTATGTCTGAATCCCTGGATCATATGCGACTAGGCCAGCAGGAGTTCTGGGCAGGCTCATGGGGCCTTCCAGAGGGGACCATGGAGGAAGGGCCCCAGCTCCCAACTCCACTAAGTGTGTTTGGCTTCTGGGACCAGCATGCATGGGCGGGAGAGTGCCTTTTCACTGGGGAAGAGGTGCTCTGAAAAGTTGTGGAGTCTGGGCTTTGGATGGCTGTGATTGTAGTGTATGAGGTTTTTGGTTTCTGAAACTCTATTGGGGAGGCAGGTGAAGAACTTTTGCCCCCACCCTCTCCACGATAACTCATGATCCAGTCCTAGCATGGAAAGAGCCAGTAGCCACTCTTCATGCTCTCAGTCACTGGATCATGTGAACCATGCCACAAAATGCATTCAAGAAAATATTTTAAAATCATACCAGTTATATTAGGTAAAATAATGCAGATCATTCTTAAATTGTCACAAAATTGACTTTCACAATGATATGAACAAAACATAAAGATTCTTAATCAAACAGTACTGTCTTTATTCAATTTGTCCTACTTTATTAATTTTATATTATTTATGGAAGTTTGCATTCAACTTTAAATCTTTTTATGTCTTGTTTATTTGGGTCCATAACACATTACATAATGATATTCTTCAGCGTAAGTGAAAGCCGTACAAAATGTCTCTGAGTTTGTTCTTCTAGGACTTTCTTTTGGTCAGAAAATAGAAATATTTTGCTTTACATTATTTTCTGTTACGTTGCCCTGTTAGGGAGGAAACTTGCTGTTGATTCGTGATCTCTGTCCAGTACAGTCCTCTTTTTAAGTCAACAATGTACTATTTCCTCATCCACTTGTCATCTATGGACATCTGCTACACTCACTGTTACACCAAAATTTATTGGAGATCTTCTAGTTGAAGAAAGAAGACTATTTCTTATGTAACTGCATCAGTACAGGTCTTTACTAGCACTTTTTAGAAGTGGCGAGATCTTCATCCCTCACTGTCATGGCCTACGATCTTTATGTTGCCATCTGCAAACCTCTCACTACATACATCATCATGAACAGAACAAGGTGCAATCTGCTAGTCTAGTGGCCTGGAGTTGGTAGGTTTATCTACGCCTTTCCTCTTTGCTATAGCAGTCAGTCTGCCCTTCTGTGGCCCAAATGGAAGTGGACCACTATTTTTGGGATATCTTCCCTTTGCTTAAGGTTGCCTGCACGGACACATTACATCAGCGGCATTCTCCTTGGTACATTTTCTGGCATATTATCCTTAGGTGTCTTTGTTGTATTATTTCTTTCTTATAGGATTATATTATTCTCTTTGCAAGACATCAGTATTTCAGGGCAAAGCATAAAGCACTTTCCACCTGTTGAGTCCATCACTGTGGTCATCTTATTTTTGGACCGTAATCTTTGTCTACCTTAGACCCTCCTGCACCTACTACCCGAGGACAAAATACTGGCACTATTTTACCCATCATTACTCCTATGTTCAATCCCTAATCTACACTCCACGAAACACAGAGATGAAAATACACTTTCTGAAAGTTTGGTGTCAACCACAGTTATTTTCAAAATACTATCTAAAATTGCCTTAGAAAGGACTTATTGGATGATAATTCTTAAAGAGAAAGGGTAATATGAATAAATTGCTTAAGAACTGTTCATTGTTTGCCTTTTATTAAGATGAGAGTTATGACTATGGTGCAGTGGTGGGTGTGTAAAGTAACTAGCTTTGTACTTCTAAGAAGTTGAAAACTTATTCCTTGTGATGTGAAGATTTGTTATATGTTAGTTATTTAATAGAAAAATACATATTTAAATGTAAAAATTTGGTATTACTATTGAATATATTTATGTGTATATATATATATACATATGCAATGCCTGTATTGAACAGTGATGCATTAAGAGTTCTTAATTTAAGAGTAACTGTTTAAATACATATTTTCAAAAACCAGCCATACTTATTGCTAAGATTATGGGGATTGAAAGATAATACTTTCAAATTTTGGATACATTCTCATACACCAACATTGTCCTTTAGAGAATAGATGTGAGATACAGAAATATTTAAAAGTGAATATGTGCAGCAGGAGGAAAGTGCTCAGAGCTCATATTTTGTGTGTAGGGCTAGGTTTGACCACGAGTTCAACAGGATTTCCTGTAGCAAAGAAAAACAGAACTCTACACTGAGTATATCACCAAGAGTATAATTGAATATATAATATTATTATGTATACTGTGACTTCTCTGTTTATCTAGATTGGACACGAGCTCCTCTTTATACCCACTGCTCCCCTTAGGACAGTTAGAATTACCAGGAGACTACCACGCGCCTACGTTGAGACTATCATTTCTGCAGTATAGGAATGATCATATTGTAGTTTTGCCCTCAAGCAGGCGAGTGGGACCACTCAGTACAAAAGAGGGAACAAGATCTCAGGAATCTCACACTGGAAGTAAGACTATTAAGAAGTACCTTATGATTTACATCCATGATACATGAAGCCCAAAAATTAAAATGTATTACTCTATACCAGCCCTCCTCCTCCCTTATTTTAGTGTTTTGAAATGGAGATAATCTCTGAAGAAGGGATCAGTCCAGCAGCGATCATTTGTTTAGACCTGTAGTAGGATGTCGCAAAACCCTACTAAACCCTCCACTCCTGGAAGCTATTTGATCTTTGATGGCAGGACTCTCCTGAAGTTAGGATTACTTTTGTGTATATAGGTGCTGAAAGCACTTTGGTAGGACTCTCTCTGGGTGGGGTCCTCTTCTACAGAGGACAGGTGGGGCCCTCGAACATGGTCTAAATTCTGACCGGACCTAGAGTTCTTCCATTATATTAGTTGTTTATTGGTACAACATTTCTGCTATTAAAAACCTTTTGGGGACCAGGCGATGGCCCAAAGGATTAGAGCGTTTACCTTGCATGAGGCCAGTACTGTGCTGGTCGGGTTCCAATCCCGAGCACTGCCAGGAGAGCCAATTCCTGAAGTGTAGAGCCTAGGTAACCCCTAGGCATCACGGGTGTGACCCAAAAATATAAATAATATAAACAAACAAACAAACAAATAAATAATAAAGCCTTTTTGGAACTGCTCCGGAGTTGTGAGTTTTCATCCTTTCTTTGGAGGCCTTTCTTTGGAGGCCTTGGTTTGAAGAACTTCTGTCCCTGACACTGTTGGGAACCTCAGGCTCCTGACAATTCTTCAGAGTCAAATTTGCTTTAACCTAAAATATTGTGGACTCTTTATACATTGTGAGATATTACACATACAACACATCATAAATGAGCATGAAATAAATATAAATTCTATCATAAATATGAAACAAATGTATAATATATAGGTTTATACACAATGAAGATAAAATTTATCATATATAAAGAACATATGAAAATCATCTTGAAGAGAGCTTTGTCATCTTCCTTTGATTTTTGGTATGGTACTTAAGACTTTTCTGAGATTTTCTTTAAGTTGATGTCTTTTTTACAATTATATCTTTCAGCATTAGAAATTTAATTCTCATGAATATTGAATATTTGCTTTCTTAGGCTCTTCCTATACTGAATTAATGAAACTCTTCATTAAAAATTCACCTCAATTTCTAATCAAATTAGTAAACTAACAATGATTCATAAATCAATAAGGACAACTTAAATAGGTTTCTGGATATCCCTGTTTTTAAGATTTTTAATTGTTTTGGGCCACACCGAATATTCAGGGATTACTCTGACTCAATATTAAAGACATGCTGTGTGGACTTGCTAATGCCTGGGGACTTGGGGAATGTTAAAGGAACTGGTTGGGTTTCTTTGCAAGACAAATGCCCTACAACCTTTATATTGCTTTGGTCCCATTTTACGAAAGTGTCTTCCTCAGATATTCTACTCAGAGGGGCACATGCTATAAAACTAGTCTTTTAGCCATTTTAATTTCTGACTCTAACAAGTAACTATAAAGTGAGTTTTTTTCTCCACAATATATTATGATATGGGTTAGAGCAAACATTTTTGAGATGTGTTCTTAGTATGTAAATTAAGAGAGGGTCAGAATTTCCTTTTCATTGCCTCCTATTCACAGCATCAGTTCCAAGCATGTTTCAAACAATACTGTGCTAATAATATATTCTAGGTAATGAATTTTATTAATTTCTCTGTTTGTGGAAAATTTTGATGGTGTTGCACACTTTGTTTGTAGTATTCCAAGGCTGTTTTCTGCTTATCTCATATCATCTAAATTCATAGGTTCGAGAGAGAACAATTAGAATATCTTGTGATATGACACCAATGAGATGGCAAGAAAGTTGCCTGAAAAAAAATAGAGGCACACATGTGGACCACTGTGCATACCATACTTAACATAGTAGCTAAGATAAGCAATCCCTAGGTGGCCATTAGCAGATGTGTAGCCACTGAAAGCCAAAGTTATAGATACATTGACATACTATGCAGCTATAGGGATTGATGAAATCATGTGGTTTTCTACAATATGATGGATGAGAGTAAATAACAAGAATCAGAGCCAATAATCAGATGATCTCACTTATCTATCATAATATAATCATGAGAGGAAGGAACACAGGGTTTCAGGAATATACCTAGATTATCTTTGATGCTAGAATTATAGAGAATTAAAGGGGCATGTGAAGGAAAGAGACGAAGTGTTAAGAAGAATTGCAATGGAATTAATAAGAGCTGAGGAAGGGGGCTCAGGCACATGGTGTCTAAGTGGAATATGTGGGTATTCTAGAAGATAATTCTGAAAGCATGTATTACAGCTGGCAATCAAAGTTAAAAATGTACTTGCTTGTCCAAAGGCTGGATCAGCCTGTGGGGAACTTGGAATATTGGAAGGAATTTGGGAAATGTTTGGGACTGGTTTGAATAATGTGCTGGAAATCAACAGTGAATAACTCTGCAAAACTAATTTACAACAAAGTTCCTCATGTGATCGTGTAGAATCTAAGAGAAGGAGCCATGGATATTACTAATGTCAAGCGGGATTTAATATTTGTTCGAGTACATTTAGAAGTGGCATGAGGTGTCGGAGAACTCTGGGTTCCCTGACAAAATCTGGGAGCAGATCAGGGATCCTTGTGGCCCAGGGATGGGTGGCCACAGACAGAAAGATTAGCGACTCTGATGTAGGCAGGTTTATTTATCAAATCTAACAAAGTTTCAAGGCTTTACTCACACTTGTTCTGGCATACAATTCAAGGATAAACCAAACTCAGACTTTGGAGCTCCTGGCTGTGCCTGGCCACATGTAACTTTAGAATCCTGAGCCACAACGGCTGCTACCATGTGTGAAGGCACAACAGGGCGAAGGGAAGAGGCAGAGGCAGAGGGCAAAGAGAAGAGAGCAGAGAAAGAGGCATGGAAGAGAGGCTTTTATAACTACAGCTTTTATAACTTTTAGCCCTGAGCTGTTTATCAATGGAAAGCAGGTAGAGGTCAATCTCCCTTAAGTTATGCTTCTACCAGGACCTCACTAGCCCCACTGGAATGATAATATCACCCCAGCCCAGGCTGCAGACACTGGTTTTTCCAGCCGAGCCCTATGCAGATGAGGGTAAGGGCTTATATCTGTACCAATGGATATTCTACAGCTTGGTATCTATTTCTCCAAGCTGTGATAAGTCTCATCTTTACTTCTTGATTCCCCGACATATATGAGACTTTAGAATTATTTGAAGTCATGCTTGCTTGCTTAGAGATAGCATTTCTCTATGAGTATAATTATGACTATATTATACTTAGAATGCAATGTAGCAATTAAATAAACTGGTAAGATCTGTAGTTCCATGATGATTTGTAGCATGAGAAAATATTTATACCAGCTAACATAGAATACATGGTAAGATATATTGTTACATAAATCACAGATTCAAATGTTTTCTGCCCTATGTACAAAATGGCCTGCATTGGTAACTCCAGGCAAGATGCAGAGCTCTAGGCAACAGTGTACTGCAATAATTAGTAATGTATTTACCAAAGAGTGTTCAAGACCTAAAAATTCATGCATTGTCACATTGGATTATATTCCATTCTTCTGAACAATATTGCAGATACCTAGCCTGAAAAGATGATTCCTGATGAAAAGCATTTACAAACGTTAGTGTTTTATTTGTAGTGTCGCGATCTCGATCCGCGATCTTCCCGTTAATCATCCTTTGCTAAGTAATATCTCCATACTGTCCTGTCTCATGCCAATGATAGAGCAAGGCATACGACTTGCTACAAGGAACATAAGAGCCTCAAACTAGTATATTAGGTCATAGGAATGACCTAATATAATTACTAGCATTTGGCATGTCAAATACAACACGAGCAGCTTACTAAACTTGCCGTCTGGGGAGGCATATTCTTTAAACACCTCCAAATAAAGCATTCTATTGATGAACAGTAGCGACCGCTTGTTGTAGAAATAACTCTAGAAATACATTAAACCATTTTTATCTTGTGTTGTATTAGGATGCTAATATACCATTATATGATTTGCTTTTGGGTCACAACCAGCAATGCTCAGGGTTACTCCTGGATCTACACTTAGGAGTACTTCTGGCAGTGCTCGGGGACCATATGGGATGTCGGGATCAAACCTGGGCAGCATAGGCCGGCCGTGTGCAAAGAGAAAACACCTACCTGCTGAACTATTCCGGCCCGACAAAACCTTTTAAAGTGCACTGGACATCTGAGTTCATCCATTCCCAACTGGCTTGATTGGTGAAGGGAAATGTTTCCCTGATATCATTGGGAACCCCAGTAGCTCTGACAGTAGACAAGTCATTTTTGGCTATATATGGTGATTATCACCATGGTGTTGCTGCAGTGCCTGGCTGCGTAGACAGATGGCAGACAGGAGTCAGGCTTGTCTACCAAGGGCTCCTGCCCTTAATGGGCCTGGATGGTGATGTCTAACATAGAAAAGACTGGGCCACCTAGGATGAACCAGAGCCATGGCAGGCAGCAAGCTACCCATGGTGCATTCGATATACCAAAAGACAGTAACAATAATGGACTTCATCCCAACAAATGGAGCGTGCAGAAACCACTCGATAAAGTGTTGATCAATGGGAAGACCAAGTAGTCTAAGTGAAGTATTTTATATTCGGTAGAGTAATAAAGATGCTTTTGGTACCAATGATAATTTTATGATTCTCTGTGAAGTCTTTTCCTTTACAAGCATGAGTTTTAAGACATGTTGAGAATTACTCATCATTTGTATGCGTAATTGACTTGGATATATTTGAATTACTGTTTTGTAATTCTCTATGCTTTCCTCACCATTTTAATTTAGACATTAATTTGAGTTGCATCTGATTATTTAGGTGGAATGCATCCTCTAGTAGAATAACCAACAGAACAGTCAACATTGGATGGTTAGTGCATTACTTAGAAAAATTTGGGGGAATACATTTAACTATCGTTGTTTTTTTTAAAATAATACCATTGCTAGTCCTACAACTACAAGATATATTAAAACTTTTTTTGTAATATATATTCCAGTGGTTGTAGACTAATTAAGAGATAACTTAATTTTCTTTACTTTTGCATGTGCATAAACATCTGGATATTTATTTACTGTATTCAGCAACTTTAAATTAAGAAAACCTTCTTTTCATTGTGCATTGTAGGCAGCTCTTAATATGGAAAAAGGTAACATTAATATTCTTTAATAGTTCCAATAATTTGTTATGTACATTGCTAAAAATTATCTGCTCTATTGTTGCTTGAGATAAATTATTTGAACAAACAACTTGAATCATACTCTCCCAAGTGAAATGGCCTATTATCACTCTATAGTTTGCTCACCTAAGTAAACTCATGTAAGTTTACAGCAAGCCACCTTTTGGAAAATGTAATATATGATGGAAACTTACAATCAAAATATGAGATTTTCTGTACATTGCATAGTTTAACACAAATACATCGAGGATAAAGTATTGGCATTTGCTTTTTATACATCATTTCTCCAATACTCAATCCCTTAATCTTTCACTCTATAAAACCACACTGAGAAACGTGTGGCACCAAGTTTTAGCTTAAAAAAAAAAGCACACCCAGTTAGTATGATAGTTTCCTCCTCACAGTTAATAAAAAATCCTGATATGATTATTCTTTTCTTCTTTTATTTTTCTCTTTGAATGTATATGCATACTTGACTTGGTAAGACATAGTAAAGTCTGGGTCCCGGTGAACCCAGAGCCATGGCAGAGCCTGGCAAGCTACCAGTGGTGTTCAATAATTTGCCAAAAACAGTAACAAAAATGGATCTCATTTCAATAAATGGAGACATTACTAGCCCTAACTAACAAAATGTCTAAATGAACAATGGGAGACAAGATAAGTAACCATTTACTTTTTTTTTAGTTTGTAATCCATGGATTCAATGATGCAAAGACCATTAGAGAAAGATGGATTTTTTATCAACATAAAGAGCTATTTCATTTAAACCCATATAGTTCTCATTCATTTTTCAACTATATTAGTATCTTTTAAATGTATAGTAGAGAAGCTGATGTATAAATATGTGAAATATTATCATTAGGGTCACACTGTCAGTTTATATAGGTTTTGTATTTCCACTCTTCCCTGTTGACTTAGTCTAAGTACTTAATGGTAACTCTATGCATAATATTTTAATTATTTACAACTTCATCTTTGCATTCAAGGTGTTCTATATATCAAATCTTGTTTTAGAGATATTAACAAGAATTATTATATATTACACAAATATAAAATGTGTACTAAATCAGACATACCGCTTAGCTGATGACATCGTTCTAATAACACCAAACATTAGCCAAGCTGCACAAATGCCTGGCTGACTAGTGATCGAGAATGTGGAAAGATAGGTGTCTACAGCTGAATCTCCAAGCAAAACTATGTTCATGAAAAATGAACTAGTTCCGGAGGCCCCATTCACTCTCAATGGAACAGACATCTCTGAATGCAGCAGTTATGTGTACCTAGGTCGAGAAGTCAACGTTGAACGACCTAAAACCTGACTTGCACAGGAGGAAGAGAGTGGCATGAATTGCTTCAAAATCGAAGAAATAGCTAAAAAGGACAAAGAACCTCCAGTTCCAGGGCACATGTCTTGGACTCCCACCATTCTCCCTGCATTAACATACGCCTCCAGAGACCTGGGCCCTACGAAAAGCAGGGATGAGAATGCTATTGGGTCTCCCAAAGAGGAATCGAAAGAGCTATGCTTGAGATATCACGCCTCACTCAAGTGAGAGAGAAGGAATCGGAGCTCTCACCCTCCGTCGCTGTTCCAGAGTCAGGGGCAGTCTCATTTGCCAAGACATCGAAAATCAGATGGGCTGGACATGTAATGCGTATTTGGGAGGACTAGAGACTAGTTACTGACTGGATCCCATGGGACGTCAAAAGATCATGTGGCCACCCAGCTACAAGATGGTCAGACTTCTTCGTCAAGACCCTGAAAGAGCAGTTTGAGGCTCTTCATATTCCTGAAGCAACCATATGCCATTGGGCTACACTGGCACGTGATAGGGTCAAATGGAAATATTACTGGCACCCGCTCAAGCAAATTGATGAATAACGGGATGTCAAGTGATCAAGAATAATCCTGACTAAGGGTATTTATGATATAAACCTATTTTATTGTTTCATACTTTAGAAATGACCTTCCTGGATATTACATTGCTCAGAGAAAATGTATATGTGAAAAAATTTATCGTGGCTACAAATTTTACATTTTTAAATATTCAGGAAATGTTATACTGCATTTAGTTTCTGATGGTTACTAACAACATACCATTTCTTGTACTAAATGTGAAGAGAACTTAATTCATTTTGTACTAAGAATGTTTTTTTTTCGGTTACTTGCAAAATATACCAAAAGAACAAATAGGTTTCACTGATATAATGTAATTTACATATAATGGTATAGTGATTAGTGGTCCATAAAGGATTTCAGCGATATGAATATTTTCATTTTATTGTTTTTGTTCACACTGAAAAGTATCAGGGATTACTCTTGATTCTATATTCAGGGGAAATGTAGGTGAGTTTAAGGGGATCACCTGGGATCAAAACTGTGTAAGTCATATGCAAGGGAAGTTCCCTTCTCAGGCAGTCTCTTGTACCAATATTTTTTATTTTCAAAGATGAAGAGGCAAATTTCATAAAAAGACATACATTTATGTTATAATAGAAGTCAATATCCAAGATATAAAAAACAACATTAATGTAAATTATCTGGTAAAAAACTAATTATTTGATTCAAATATCAGTCACATAAGAATTCCCAAACAAGGCAAATTTAAAGTAAAAATCTCATTAAGTGGTTACTGGTGATCTACTATCATAAACTTTTATTGAGATAATATTTTTTAGCTATAATTAAAAATAACACCAAAATGAAAATTTTTGTTCCATATGATAGTCGCATTTTACTAAATGTAGTCACATTTTACTAAAAAGAATTTTATAGCATTTACCATCAAACTCGAAGAACTGAATATTGCAATATTAATTTCTACCCACTCTATCCTGTTTAAAATTTATAACCAAACTAATAGCTGTTAAATTCAAAACCATGTACCTTTCTATTACACTGAGAAAAAATGAAAAAAGGATCCTGATATATAAGTGAAAATCAAAAAAAATTGTATATTGATGTCCCTGGCTTTTTTGAAAGTTTTTCATAATTGTCATATAGAATGGATAAGATTGTCCTTCAGATGGTGAATAATAAATTGCTGAGTATCAAAATAATTGCATCCTTTCTACAAGTGCCCTTGTAACGGTTGTGATATGACACTGACTAGCTTTAGATGTCAAGAAAATTGTCTGCATAAAAAAAAACATACTTGCATGACTATGCATGCAGCAGCAGTAACTAGATTAAGTAATCCCTAGGTGACCAAAGGTAGATGTGTAACTACAGAAGGCACAGTTATATATAAACACAATGGCATCCTATGCAGCTGTAAGGATTGATGAAATCCTGCGATTTTCTACAACTTAGATGGATCTGGAGAATATAAAACTAAGTAAGTCAGAAGAAGGGCAGACAGCCAGATGATCTCATTTTCTTGTAGTGCATATAATCAGAGAAGGAGGGGATACAAGGCCTCAAAGGGAATGTACCTAGATTATCTTGGCTGCCAATTTTCAGAAATTAAAAGGGCATGGGGGGAAAGAAATTGAGGGGGTGTTAAGAAGAATTGCATGGGAAATAATAGGAGTAGAGGTGTGGGGCTCAGACACATGGTGGTGTAGAAGTGTATGTTAGAGAGGTAATTCTAAAAGCATAAGTTAAGACTCATGAGTTAAAACTCTAGCAATCAAACTTAAAATGTGCCTGTCAATAGGTAGAATCTACACTAAACGTGTGGTAGTCAGAGGTTAGGTAAGACAGTGTGCAACCTAAGGTAACAATGTGCTAATAGTTGTTGAAAATTATACCAGACTAGAACTAAGTATTGAATATAGGCAAAAGGATAAACATGATAACCTCTAAATGTATGTATTGCAATCCACAATATGTAAGAGAAGAAAGACAGAGAGAGAGCGAGAGAGAATGAGAGAGAGAGAAAGAGATAAAGAACCTGCCATAGAGGTAGGCTAGGGGCTGGAATTGGGGACATTGGTGGTATGCTAAGGGCACTGGTGGAGGGATGGGTGCTGGAGCACTGTATGAGCGAAACCCATACAGGAGCATCTTTGTAATTCTATATCTCACAGTTCATATAATAAAATATTTTTAAATAAAAAATAAAATGTGCCAGTCAAGGAGGCTGGCTAGGGCTAGAATGGAACCTGGGATATTGGAAGGAATTTGATAGTGGTGGTGGAACAGGAGTTGGAATATGGGATGCCAGGAATCCACAGTAAGTTTGTAAATCATGGTTACTTAGCAAAAAACTTTTTACATCAAAGCACCTCACATATGATCATGTAAAGCTAAGAGGGGTCAGGGACTTTCACCATTGTCAGTGCTTTATTTGGGTGCATTTAGAAGAGCTTTAGGGCTATTATTACCAAGAGTGTTCAAAGACCTATTAATTCATGCATTGTCACATTCCTTGGTATTCCATTCTTCTAAACAACATTGCAAGGAGCGTAGCCTGAAAAGATGATTCCTGATAGCTGAACGTTAGTGTTCCTTTTGTAGAGTACTTCTAGAAATAATTCTGACCATTTTTAACCTGTGTTGTATTAAGATGCTAATATGCATTAAAATGATTACTATGCTTAGTGAAGGCAATAAAGATGTTTCTGGTTCCACTGATAATTTTGTGAGTATTTGATGTCTTCTACCTTTACGACCATGTTATCTGTTTTAAGAAATGTTGAGACTTTCTCTGCACTTCTATGCAAATTGACTTGGATATATTTGGATTACTGTTTTGTAATTCTCTATGTATTACTCTGCAGTTTGATTTAAATATTAATTTAGAGAGTCGGATCTGATTTTTAGGGTGGAATGCATTCTATTGTAGAGTAGCCAACAGAACGGTCATTAAAACTGGCTGATGGTAAGTGCATTGCTCAGAAATTGTTTGGGGAAAAACCAATTTTACTATGTTACTTTATTTTTAAATATGCCATTTATAGTCCTACAGCTTCAAAGATATATTACAACTCTTCATGCAGCATATAGTTCAGTGACTATAAAATAATTAAAATAACTTACATTTTATTGTGCATTTCTTAGGCAATTCTAAGTGGAAACAAAGTAGCATTAAAATCCTTTAATGTTTTCGATTAATTATTGTGTGAACACTTTGCTAAATACAGCCTGCTCTATTGCTGCTGAGATAAATCATTTATGTACAAACCCTCACGAATCGTAAAAGACTCTCCCTGTTTTAAAAAGCCTGTTATCTTTCATAGACTGCTCACCTGAGTCAGCTAAGGTAAGTTTATAGCACACCGCCTCTTGAAAAAATTAATTTGTGTTGAAAACTTTCAGTCTAATATAAGACTTTCTATTTATTTGCACTTTAAACAGATACATATACATACTTTTATTCAATACTGCCAAAGAAATAAAATTATTGTTTTGTTGTATTTAAATTCAGTAAAAAAAGCTTGTAATACTATTAAGAACAACCCCAGCATAATTAATATTTCGTTTAGATTTAAAAAAATCAAAAAGCTAAGGTGGAAATTTAAGTATTCCTCATCATAGTTAATAAAACCATCCTATGATTATTCTTTTCTTCTTTATTTTTTCCTTTGCTCAGAAATGTATATACGTACCTGATAATTTTCCTTATTTTTTAAGCCACAAATTCAGTGTGCAAAAACCATGAGAGAAAGATGAAAGATTTTTGAAATAAAGAGCTATTTCATATAAGCCCATATTTTCTTATTAATTTCTCAATTATATTAATATATTTTGAAGGTATAGTAGAGGAAGCTGATGTATAAAGACAAGATAAAATATCATTAGGATAACACGAGTCAGTTTATATTAAGATTCTAGCTTGTTTTCTGCTCTTTTCCCTCTTAACTATGCTCTAAATATTTAAAACAGTACATAAATGCATATTTTTTTATTTAATTGAAATTTCATTTTTACTTTCAAGGTGTTCTAAATATCACTATGTTGTTATATTCTATACTTCAGAAATGAGATGTTTTAGATGTTTTAGATAATCCTGTATACTTACATAATTACTAATTAAATAATAAACTTTCTGGAAGTACATCATTTTCATATTACTTTTACTCAGATAGACTAAAATTTATTGCTTGCATTGAGGATAACTTTCTCCCACCCTCAGTTGCCATGAATACAACAAAGTTCTCACAGATGATGGATCAGGATGGAGATTTTCTACCAAAGTGCATTATTTTTAATCCTGAGAAATTAGTTAATTTTTTAAGGGATTTTCTTCTATACAGAGTGAGATATTTGGTTTGACAATTGATGTTCAACTCTAGGTAGATTGCTAGGTTATGAATTCTTATAATTTTGTTTCCATAAATAAAACTAGAAGCAATTATACATTATAAGCAAAGATTTAATATCAGTAGCATTAAACATATGATATACAGGTCCTTTCCTCTATGTTTCTATAAAGTTTATAAAGTGATAAATTCTGTCTGAGATGATGATCACTTTGATTTTATTGTAAAGGAAGATAGAAACCTTATTGTGACACTAAAGTGTGAGTAGAAAGTAATAAAAAATTGTTATTGTGGAGCTTGAGTTTTTGATTTGTACTTGACAATATTGCATAATGATCATTTTAAGTGCACAAACTGTCAATCATATCTCAGTAAAATTATTGAAAGGTCATAAATAATGTAAATGCTGTATCTGAGACAGAGTCAAAACTTATACATGTTATTTTAAAAAAAACTTTTCTTTTTATATTTAATATAAATATTGCATAATATTTGTCACTTCAGATCAGAACAAAGGTAAACAATAAGTTAGATAGTGTAATATCTCCGAGAACTTAATTCCTCATAAGTGGATAAAAGATGCCAGGAGGTTAATTTTCTTTATAATAAACCATTTTTGCATTGACTTAGCAATCTTAAGATTTACCTAACTAGAAAATATTTTAGGATGCTTTTCTAGTTCATACGATGATGGCCAGGTTTTCACATGGTTGCGTGTGACATGTGCCTCCTTAAATCTTGTTACACGTTTGGTACATTACTCATCTGATGTGAGAAAAAAAAAGAAAATATTTTAATTTTTCTTCCTATGCTATTTATTTTCATTCATGAATAGACATTTTTATACTTTTTAATTAATTATTTTTAAATTGAATTGTCATGAGATACACAGTTATAAAGTTGTTTTAGGTTTGGTTTTAGTCATACATACTCCATCACTCTTCCCTTCACCAGAGTACATTTCCCACCACCAGTGTCCCTGGTTTCCTCTTGTCCCCTTTCCTCACACTGCCCTATGGCAGCTCTCTCCTCTCTCCCACTCTCTCTTTCTCTCTTTCTCTCGTTCTCTCTCTCCCCTCTCTCCCTTTTGGTCATTATGGTTTGCAATACAGGTGCTGAGAGCTTATCGTGTTTGTCCTTTGCCTACTTTCCACACTCAGTTCTGCCTCAGACGGATCATTCCCAACTGCCACTGTCATAGGGGCCTTTTTACTATCCTGGCTACAGTCTCCCACCACACATGCAGCAATCTCCCAATCCTGCACAGTCCTCTAGCCGCTGTTTCTACTGTCGTGGGTATTAGTGACAAGAGTCTTGCCTGAAAGTTGTTATTTTCTTCTATGTTTGCACTTCTGATTGTTTTACTACACTCGAGTATACTTTTGATTTTAGTAAAATAATCAAGGTATAAGCATAAAGGAAAAAAGTAATAGCTTTCTACCAAAAATTCTTGACACATGCACACAGAAAGTTTATGATCATATGTCATATTTAACAATTCTCTCAGTGTCCTTAATTGCATATTTGTTTTCAATTGACTTTGAACCATAAGTTATAAATATAAACAGTGAATGAATTGGCTGATCAATTTTATCAGCATCAATTAACTACTGCAATTATTATAGATTTAAATTGTCAACAATTCTTTAATTTTTAATATAGCATCAACTTCCTGAATCTAGAGGAACAATTGACAATCAGATAGCAGAGAATATTTTAAAGATTTATAGCCATAGGAATTAAACTTTTATTAGATCTAATTGTAAAGCTTAAAATATTTATATTTTATGTATGTTTAACCCAAGATAATTAAAAAAATGAGTTTTGAGAAATATTTTAAATTTTTTATTTATAAGATAGTAATTAAAAATTGTGTAAAGTATATTTTATAGAATTAAATATAATCACTAATATAAATGTTATATCTTAATATTTACATGTTTTCATTTCTAATCAGTAACATAAAGGAAATAATAAAAAGGTGTTTATAGTGTTTATATTCTCATTTATTATTTCACCATAAACTCAGAGACATGATAATGGAAAGACACTTTAGAATTAACCAATGTTAAATTTTTTCATCAACTTAATGTTGTATTATTGAATTACTACTACTAAAGTTTTTACCTAATTTTTGCTTTCATTTCTTTCAGATATAAAACTGATTTTTACATAATATACATCAAAGTGAAATGGAAAATCATAGGAACATTTCAGAATTTATTCTTCTAGGACTTTCTTATGGATATAACATGAAAATATTTTGCTTTGTGCTCTTTTTATTCTGTTATATTGCCCTGTTGGGAGGAAACCTTCTGATCATTATCTCTGTTCAGTGCAGCCCTCTTTTTAACCAACCAATGTATTATTTCCTCATCCACTTATCTACTGTGGACATCTTCTATACCTCCACTGTTACCCCCAAATTAATTGGTGACCTTGTAGTGGAAAGAAAGACCATTTCCTATAGCAGCTGCATGTTACAGATCTTTACCATGCACTTCATTGGCGGTATTGAGATCTTCATTCTTGTTGCCATGGCTTATGATCGCTGCATTGCCATCTGCAAACCTCTCCACTACATGCTGATCATGAGCAGGACAAGGTGCAATCTCCTAGTCTTAGCCTCCTGGGTTGGCGCATCCATCCACGCCTTTCCTCTTTTCGCTATAGCAATCAGTTTGCCCTTCTGTGGGCCTAATGAAATTGATCACTATTTCTGTGATGTTTTCCCTTTGCTTAAAATTGCTTGCACTGATACCTACATTGATGGTGTTCTGATAGTTGCCTTTTCAGGTATATTATCCTTAGTGGTTTTGAGTATCTTATTGACTTCCTATGGCATTATATTATTCTCTTTTAAGGAATTACTCGGCAGAGGGAAGACAGAAAGCCCTGTCTACCTGTGGGTCTCATATCACTGTGGTTGTCTTGTTTTTCATACCTGCAGTCTTTATTTTTCTTAGACCTCCTACTACATATCCTGAGGATAAAGTTTTGGCGTTGTTTTATACCATTATTGCTCCAATGCTCAACCCCTTAATCTATACTCTGAGAAACACAGAGATGAAAAATACACTAAGAAAAGTGTGGTGTCAAGCATTGCTCTCAAAAAGAAGCACACAATTAGTCTGAAAAAAATTACTGGAAATCATATCCCCAGAGACAATCAATGCATATGTGAACAAATGAATTTTTGGCTACAGATTATATAAACCCTCAAATATAGGGAAAAGATGTAGTGCTTTAAATTTATAGTAGTAACTATGAAACACTATTCCTTGTACACTAAAAGCGAACAGAAATTAATTCAGTTTGTGCCATAAAATGTTTTTCTATATAGCTTGGTTGCATAATATAAAACATTTGAATATCATGGATTATTTCAGTTGGGCTTTTTTGGGGGACCATATTGGGCTCTAGAATCAAAACCGGGTATGTTACCTGTAAGGTAATTAATTTCCTTACTCATAGAATGTCTCCTGCACCAATATTTTTTATTTTAAAAGACAGAGAGGCAAATTTCATAAAAAAGACTTACATCTATGCTATATTGAAGTCGATACTCAAATATAAAACAATACTAAGGTAATTTTTCTAGTAAAAAATGTAACTGGAGCTGGAGGTTCCTTGTCTTTTTAGCTATTTCTTTGATGCTTTTGAAGGCATTCCATGCCACTCTCTTCCTCCTGCGCAGTCAGGTTTTAGGTCATTCATCATGTTGAGTTATTGGCCTAAGTACACATGACTGCTGCATTCAGAGATGTTTGTTCCATTGAGAGTGAATGGGGTCTCTGGAACTAGTTAATTTTTCATGAACATAGTTTCTTTTTCTGTTTTCTTTATCTAAGTAAAGAAAAGATTTTTTTCTTTTTTTTTATCTAAGTATAATGGATCATTTTTAATAAAAAATAAAAAATTTAATAAAAATGTTCCATTATACTTAGATAAAGAAAACAGAAAAGAATCCTGATATACAAGGTAACTATTCAAATACAAAATAAATTATGACCCCCCAAGGATGTCCCTATCAGTCTTTTAACAATTGTCAAATAGTGAAGATAATCAGCTTGTCCTTCAGTTGTTGAATAAATTATAAATACAAAATATTCAGACAATTGCGTAATATTTAGTACTCTAAGTCAAACATAAAGGTAAAAATAGCATGAAAGGAATGTATAAGAACATTAAAATTAAAAAAAAAGTTAGTCTGAAAGATCAATCTACTCTAGGATTCCAACTATAGAGCACTATAAAAAAATCAAAACTATGGGACCAGAAAAAGAATACAGTGAGTAGGGCACTTGCCTTGCACCTTATTCACCTGGGTTTGATCCTTGCATCCCATATGGTTGTGCAAACCCCATGAGGAGAGATCCATGAGCATGGAGCCAGCAGAAAAACCTGAGAACTTGTTGAATCCATCCTCAAAAGGAAGTTCAAAACAATATACTCTATTGTATATAGCACCATTTCTATGCAGGAATTATAACTGCAAAATCAATTTTTTGTACAATACCAAGTGCAAGAGTGAACATGCATGGAAGTGATATATTTAATTTTTTAACTGAATCAAGTAGACACAGAATTACAAAGTAGTTTATGATTGAGTTTCATTTATATAATGTTCTAATACCTTTTCCTTCACCAGTGCACATTTTCCACCATCAGTGTCCCCAGTTTTCCTTCCTCACTCCTCCACAAACCACCACGTCTAGTAGGTACTTTTCTTTTCCATCTCTTTCTCTCCCCACTCTGTCCCTCTCTCTCTCATTCCTTTTTTTACCTTTTCATTTGCAATGTAGAATTTGAAAGGTTATGAGTTGATCCTGTTAATCTACTTTCAACACTCAGTTTCTTTCCAAAGCGTTCATTTTTAGCTATTATTCCAACACTGTTCCCGTCTCTATTCTAAGTTCCCTTTGCCCCCGTAGACTCTTGTGGCAAGCTTTCAACCATATCGCCTCCTGATATATTTTGGTAGAAATGGTGCATATAGCTTTTCTGTGCTATATTATTAGAAGCTACATAATACTGAGTATCAGCAAATCTACTTTTCTATAGTATGATTTTGTTCCAGAGAATTATTTTGCATTCGGTACATTTTTACTATGAGCAGAAATTGCTCTGAAAGTAAAATATATCAGATCAAAGGGTTTTATAATGCAACACATAAAGCACATCCTTTTATAACTACATTGCAGAAAGGGCCTCTGAGAATGTTTTTTCTCAGGAAACCAAAAGAAATGTATAGAAGCATGTTTTATACATATTTAAGAAAATTTAAATAGGAACCCCTTATTACACACCAAATTCCAATGCTCACTTATGAAAACAAAATAATTAAAAAATACTGCAAATGCTTTCATAAATGTTAATCCAATGAGAAATTAAAATTGTGGATTATGAAAAATGAGTCTTAAGTCCTGGAAAAGGATTTTTTACTGTTATTTGAAACTATGGGAATGCTGAAGACATTGAGTTTAATAAACTGATAGCAAAAGAAGAATGAGACAAACTACTAAATCAGCTTTGACTTCAAATATTGTGCACTCTGTGTACATTGGTATACATATAATTTTACTCCCTAACGTATATATCACTTGATGACTTGGCATCCCGTTATTCCTCAATTTGCTCAAGCGGGCACCAATAATATTTTTATTTGACCCTATCACATGCCAGTGTAGCCCAATGGCATCTGGTTGCTTCAGGAATATGAAGAGCCTCAAACCGTTCATTCAGGGTCTTCACGAAGAAGTCTGACCATCAACATATATATAAAATAATATAAAATTCATCATAAATATATAACATAAGTTTTATCATAAATCACTGTATCACTGTCTTCCCGTTGTTCATCGAAGTTGCTTGAGTGGGCACAAGTAACATCTCCATATGTCCTGTCGCAAGCAAGTGTAGCCCAAGGGCATCTGCTTGCTCTAGGGACAGAAAGAGCCTCAAACCATATTTCAGGTCATGGAATTGAGGTCCATAATTGTTACTAGTTTTGGCATAACAAATAAAAACACGGGTAGCTTGCCAGGCTTTGCCGTGTAGGTGGTATACTATCAGTAGAAAGCTCTCATCTCGGGCATTTACGATGAAATTATAGGGGAAGATCAGGTTTAAGCTTGGATGGAGCCCTGAGGAACTATGGAGTCTGAATGTTGAGAACGAACATAAATTATCTAAATATAAAAGAGAATTATCATAAATATAAAAAGAATATATTAATAAGCATTTTTAAGAAAACCTTTTACCACCTTCAGTTAATTTTTATTATTGTAATACTTTCTTGATTTTCTTCAAGGTTGTCTTTTTTAAAAATTGTTTCTTATGTATTTGCATCTCAATTCTCATAAATTTTTGCTTCCTCATGATTTTCCCTATAATTCACTTAATTAGTGAAAACCTACAACTTAAATATTTAATGCCAAACAAACTGGTAATTATTATAGAAAACCTTTGGTCCACTCTGAAAGTTGTTTGGATTTACAGTTCGCTAATTTTCCAGGGTCGGGGAGGTGGGCACTGGGGCACATCTAGAGATGGTCAGGGGTTACTCTTATCTTTGCATTCAAAATTATTCCTGGAAGTACACTGCTGTCTATATTGGATGTCAGAGATGGAACCTTGGTCGCTGCTTGCAAGGCAAATGCTATACAATGTTCACGCTTGGGGCCCTGGTTTGCTTAGATTCTTGCCATGTGTTCTTCCCAGAGAGACAAATGTTAAAGACTTATCCAATTTGCTTTTTGATTTTGACTAAAACAAGGACACATTATCAAGTGAGATTTGTCTCCCTAAAAAAGATTTTTGATTTTTTTAGGGTTTTCTAATAAGATGTCCAGAGTGACATTTTTCAAAAAGTTGTGATCTTGGTGTATATGTTAAAAGAGAGAGGTAGAGAGAGAAACTAAACTCAATGTGTATGTATGAGTTTAATCTAAAGAACTTGTCAATACTCAATGTCGTAAGGAAAAGCCAAATGTAAAAAGAATAAAAGCTTTGCTGCATTTGACTGCTTCTGTTCTTTTTTTTTCCCATATTGTTTTATTTCCTTCTGCATCAGACCTCTAGAGAAAGATATAAAAGGTTCATTTTTATCTTTCCTTTCTTTTGTCTTCTAAGTACCAGCATCTATTCCAAAAGGAGACATCACAACAGAAACCATAGAAATTCAAAAGATCACCAGAGATTATTTTGAGAGTCTGTATTACACAAAACAAGAGAACCTGGAAGTAATGGCTTAATTCCTATAAGAATTAGGATATAAGTGCTATATCCTCCCAAGGCTGAAATAAGAAGACCTGGAATACCTGAATAAGCCTATCACCACTGAGAACTTGAAACAGTAGTTAAATGTCTGCCCAAACAGATAGCACAGGTCCAGATGGATTCACTAGTGAATCTTCCAATTCTTTAAGGAGGGAGAAACTGTCGTAATTTTTCAACTTAGTAAGGAATATAGAACTATTAGGAAAAATGAATTTATGCAAATTTGCTCCAAAATGGATGAACATGGAGGTGATAATGCCAAACAGAAATTTGTCAGAGGAAAAACAACAGACAGAATGACTGCATTTATTTAGGGATATGAAAAAATGCTCATCATCATTAATCATCAGGGAGATGGAAAGCAAAGATAAGGGAAGATATCATCTGAGAGCACAGAGACTGAGAGAGTAGCGAAAAGAGAGAGAGAGAGAGAGAGAGAGAGAGAGAGGAGATAAAGTGCCTGCCATAGAATCAGGCTGGGGGAAGGGAAGGGAATCAGGGGACATTGGTGGTGGGAAGTGAGCACTGGTGGAGAAATTGGTGCTGGAACACTGTATGACTGAAACCCAAACATGAACATCTTTGTAATTGTATATATATATATATATATATATGTATATATATACCATGCATAGTGATATATTAGTATATATATTATATTATAAAGTTTATTGGTTTATATTATATCACTATGCATGGAGCACTTAGCTAGGATAAGGTAGTCCCTAAGTATCCTATGTGGTTATAGTAAGAACATAACAATGAGGAAATGCAATATATAAAAGAGGGTATACCTAGATTATCATTGACTTTTGATTATAGGAATGAAAATGGAAGGGGAGGAAAAATTGAAAGAGTATTAAGAAGAGGAAGAGAATTGGAAGCAACAGGGGTAGGGGTAAGCTGTGTCAGATACATAGCGGTGTATATGTGAAATATATGCGTGTGTTTTAGAGACAACTCTGAAAGCATAGTCACAAACTATAGCAATCAGACTTTAAGTGCTCCTGTCTGTTGGGCTTTAAGCAGTTAGTATTGGGGCCTGGTACTTCCCCCGCCCCCACCTCCTTCTCCATAAGGCCCTGGGAGAAGGGCCCAGAGATGGGCAGTGTTCTCAGGGCAGTGGAGCTTCTGGATGTAAGCTCAAGATGTAAGCTCAAGAGTTTACATCTACATGAAAGACACGTGTGCTTATCCAATGGGAGACTGGCAGGCAAATGATTTACATCTTAGGTGAGGCAGGATGTGCCTGGTCTTCTGATCACAGGATTATGTAGATCAATGATTGTTACCTTGCAAATGTTACCTTGCAAAGCAAATGCTAAAACTGTGATTGTTATCTGTTACAATGGCCGAGGAACTTGCAAATGCCCAGTGATTTGTGCTTGTACCCCTCTACCCAAATATTGTAGGAAAGGCTTAAATGTGTTCAGTAAAATGAGTGCTGCTATCCATAACTCCCCAGTGCTTCAGTGTCTTTCTTTCTTTCCTGTCTTAGCAGCAGCAGCAAGACAAAGTTTCTCCCATGTCCATCCCTCTCCTTTTTCTGCAGGGATGAAGTCCAGCAAGATCTAGGTCTCTCTCTCACTTTGTGCCGGGGCTGCTGGCCAGGGTCCCTGACACTGTCGGTTTGGAAGGGTATCTGGGACATTGGTGGAAGGAAGTTGGTAATGATAGTGGGACTGACGTTGGAACATTCTATGCCAGAAATCCACAATTAAAAAACCTTGCCAGGCATCATTACTTAAAAATAATATTAGGGAGCCAGAGCAATAGTTCAGTGGTAGGGTGTTTGCTTTGCACGCTGCTGACCCGGGTTCGATTCCCTCCCCAGGATACCATATGGTCCCCAAAGCACTGCCAGGAGTAATTCCTGAGTGCAGAGCCAGGAATAACCCTGAGCATTGATGGGTGTGACTCAAAAAGCCAAAGAATAATTAAAATAAAGCACCTAATGTATGATAATGCACAGCTAGAACTGTCCAGGGACATAACCATGGTCAATGTTTAAATAGCATGTAAAAGTGCCTTCAGGGATATAATTATCAAGAGCTTTCAAAGACCTAGTAATGCTTGCATTGCCCCATTAGTTTATATTCCATCCTAAACAAATTGTATGATACCTACTTGAAAAGATGATTCCTAAGAGCTAAACTAATGTGTTTCATTTGCAGAGAACTTTAGAAGCACTTTTTTAACACTTTAGCCAGTGTTGGTATAATGCTAATATGCATGAAAATGATTACTCTGCTCCTATGAAGGTAATGCATTTCTGGTACCACTGATCATTTTTGTGAGTATTTGAATTCTCCGTCTTTAATATTTTATGACTTTTTAGACATGTTGAGAATATCAAAATATGTTCTTATATAATTAATGTTGACATATTTGGATTACTGCTCCGGAATTTTCTTCACCTTCCTTGGTATTTTTGCTTTCGACATTTATTAAGGGAGTCAGGTTGGATTATTTGAGGTGGAATTCATCCTGCTGCAAAGAAACTAAGTGAACAGTCATTAAGCTCTAGTGGTAAGTGAATTGTTCAGGACAGCTTGATGGGGAAACCAGGCATTAGCTTTAATTTAAATATTTGATAGATATTCTATATAACTTCATTAAACATATCAAAATTTTTCATGTAGCAAATAATTTGGTAATTATAAAATAATTTAGAATAAGTCACATTTTATTGTGCATTCAATAGGTAATGATAATTGAGAAAAGCAAATTTAAAATACTTTAATGTTTGCATTTAATTTTGTTCCAAATAATTACTTTAATACACCCTGCCCTGTTACTGCCTGGGAAAAATCATTTATGCATGAATATCTCCAATACAAAGACTCTGCTATAGTGATAAGATACTTGACACTAAGTAGTTTAATTTCACCCTGAGTCTACTAAGGTGAGTTTACCTCTGGTTAAAATGTAATGGAAACTTTCAATAAACTATGAATCCTTCTCTTGATATTGCCAGTTTAATGCAAACACAGGCACAGGCTTTAGCCTGTGTTACCACTAAAACAATAAATCTATAATTTTATTTTATTGTCATTCAATAATAATTAGACTAGCGACACTGTTAAGAATTGTCCCAGCATAATTAATCTATCATTTAGGTTCAAAACTTTAACATATGATGTGGAAATTTAAGTTTTCCTGGTCAGAGTTACAAAACCCATGCTATGGCTATTCTTTCTTTCTTACCCTTTTGGTCTGAGGTGTATATACAAACCGGACAATTTTTTGTAATTTGTAAGCTGTGCATTCGGTGTGCAAAGACCATAAAAAAGATGGCCTTCATCAGCATATTAAGTGTTATTTCATATTAACCCCTATTTCTCTCATTCACATAGAATGGTATGGTTGTACCACAAAAGATATTAAAAAAGATATTAAAAATTACCATTAGAATAACACTAGTTAGTTTATATAACAATTTGGTTGCCTTTAGTTCTTCCTCTGTTGCCTTATTCTAAGTAATTAATGCAGTAGAAAAATGCACAATATACTTTATTATTTAATTACAAATTCTTTATATGTTGGTTTACTAAATATTACCATGTTGTTTTATGATAAGAACTGTTGCAGTTTAAATCAATGACATTAAAAACATGCAATAATCCACACATGAACGAATTATGTTTATGAAGCATGTTATATTGTTTCAATGCTTTAACAATGAAAGAACTCTTAAATGTAATTTATATAAGGTAAATTTCTATGTCTTTATGTAGTGACAATTCATATAATGAACTCTGTTGTTATGCATAATTTTTTATATTATTTTACTCCGTATAGACTAAAATTCATTGTTTGCATTGAGGACGACTTTCTCCCATCCTTTTTTTCATGGATAAAGTGACATCTCTCACAGAGGAAGAATCAGGAGGGAGAATACTGTACCAAAGAGCTTCAGAATTCAATCCTGAGAAATTTCTTTTTATGTGACTATCTTCTATACAAAACGAGATATTTTAATTAAAAATTGATGTCCAACATAGATATATAACTATGTTAATTTTGCATCATTTTAGTTACCTAAATAAAACTAGAAAATAGCATTTACATTTCATAATCAAAGAATTAGTACCGATAGATTAAGCAGATGATATGCAATGGTCCTTACCCTTATAAATTTTAACAATCTTATTTAGTTACTCTAAATTCACTAAATAAAGTCTATAAAGTGCTGAATTCTCTCTGGGCATAATTTACAAGCAAAAAATTATATTTTTAAAGGTTGAGAGAAGTCTTATTAATGACAAGTCTGATATGACTTATAAAGTCTTATTTATGACACTATAAGTGAAATAACTAATATAATACATCTTGATGTTGACTTTGATTTTTTTATTGTACTTTAAGCTATTACATATAGGTCATTTTAAGTGCTATAGCTGTCAATTATATTTCTACCAACATGCCTTAAGGGCAATAATAACATACATATTTTAACTGTGAAACAGTAGATCCAATAACTTAGATTTTATTAAGTTAAGATCAGATATCTTAACTTAATAAGATAAGTTAAGATATCTTATTAACTTAACAAATTTTAACTTAACTAATTTTAGCAAAAAAATCCACTCTTTTGCAGTAACTCACATTATTATACATTTTTTGACATATGGGTCACACAGGCGGTGCTCAGGAATCACTCCTGACTCTCCACTCTGGAATTACTCCTAGTGGTATGTGGGAGATCATAAGGGATCCTGGGGCTCAAATCCTGGTCAGCTGTACTGTCACTCAGGCCCCCAAACATTTTCCTTTTTATATTTCATATAATTCTTGCATTTTCCATTAGAAGTCAGGTAAATTTTAGCTAGATTTTGCAAAATCTTCAGGGAAAGTGATTCAGGATATATATGGATTAAAATGATGCCTGTAATTAATTCTCTTTTACCAAAAGCATTTTTTGCATTGGTTTAATAATATCTTAAGTATATTATTAAAAATGTCAAATTTCTATTTATTCATTACTGTAGGAAATACCACTAGTCTCCTTGTCACGAACACTTTTTGTTTCCTTCATTCTATTTATTTTCTTCCAAGTGGGCACCTTTAACTCTAGCAAACAAACAAAAGTATAAAAATGGAGAAAATATGTAACAACTTTCTTGTCATATGATAAGAAAAGCTTGTTACATGCAATCAAAACATTAAAAGACCATATGTTTTAATTAACAATTTATATAACAAAATTCCTTAATCGTACATGTCTTCAGTGGACTTTAAATCATGGAGTATAAATATGAACAATAAATTAATTGATAGATCAATTGTAACAGCACTAATTAGTGACATTTTAAAAACTCTAATTGTGAATATTTTTTTTTTTGAATAACAGAATTGCACTGAATTAAAATGAATAATTAATGAGTTTTCCTTTCATAGCAAAATAGTAAAAAGATTTATAGGCATAGCAATTAGACTTTAATACATCAAGCCTCGAAATTTATAGTGAAACTATCAGGGGTCTGTCGGGTGGAAATTACCACAACGTGGGTTGGGGGCTAGGTAAGGCAGGGAATGGAACAGTGTGCTAACAATTGTTGAGGGTACTTATGCCAACGGTAGAACTGGGCATAGAGAGGCAAAGAGATACACATGACAACCCTTTTATGTTCTTCAGTCTGGGGGGAGGAAAGAGGGAAAGGAGAGAGAAATGGAAGGAATCAAGACTATGGGGGGGGGGGGGGGGGGGGGGGGGGGGCGGGGGGGTGGTGGTGGGGAAATGGGCACTGGTGGCGGGATGGGTGGCGCAAAAAAAAAAAAAAAAAAATAATTGAACTTCTTCCTGTCTATTCCAGTAGTCAATTTTGAAAATATTTGAATTACCTTATATGTGTCATTGTAATTAAAAACAATGGTGTAAAAAATATTTTTGTAAAAGTAAGTAAAATTTCTAGTATAAATGTTATGACCTAATATTTACATATTTAAAATTTTAATCAGTAATACTGAAGATATAACTCACATTCTCACTAATTATTTCACAATAACTGTATAAACTCAGACAAATTACAGTGAAAAGAAATAAATTAGAGTTATCCAGTGTTATAATTATTCTGTCAGTTTACTTTATATGTTACATTACTGAATTACAACTGTTAATTTTTGCCTAATTTATGTTTATTTATTTCAGATATATAACCTATTTGTACATTACATATATCAAAGTCAAATGGAAAACCATAGGAACATCTCAGAATTTATTCTTCTAGGACTTTCTTATGGTTACAATATGAAGATATTTTGCTTTGTGCTCTTTTTATTCTGTTATATTGCCCTGTTGGGAGGAAACCTTCTGATCATTATCTCTGTTCAGTGCAGCCCTCTTTTTAACCAACCAATGTATTATTTCCTTGTTTACTTATCTACTATGGATATCTTCTACACCTCCACTGTTACCCCCAAATTAATTGGTGACCTTCTAGTGGAAAGAAAGACCATTTCCTATAGCAGCTGTATGTTACAGATCTTTACCATGCACTTCTTTGGCGGTATTGAGATCTTCATTCTTGTTGCCATGGCCTATGATCGCTGCATTGCCATCTGCAAACCTCTCCACTACATGCTGATCATGAGCAGGACAAGGTGCAACCTCCTAGTCTTAGGATCCTGTGTTGGCGCATCCATCCACGCCTTTCCTCTTTTCACTATAGCAATCAGTTTGCCCTTCTGTGGACCTAATGAAATTGATCACTATTTCTGTGATGTTTTCCCTTTGCTTAAAGTGGCTTGCACCGATACCTACATCAATGGTATCCTGATAATTGCCTTTTCAGGAGTATTATCCTTAGTTGTTTTGAGCGTCTTATTGATTTCCTATGGCATTATATTATTCTCTTTAAGGAATCACTCAACAGAGGGAAGACACAAAGCCCTGTCTACCTGTGGGTCTCATATCACTGTGGTCATCTTATTTTTCACACCTGCAGTCTTTGTGTACCTTAGACCTCCTACTACGTTCCCAGAGGACAAAATATTGGCTCTATTTTATACCATCATTGCTCCTATGTTCAACCCTTTAATCTACACTTTGAGAAATACAGAGATGAAAAACACTTTAAGGAAAGTGTGGTGTCAAGCTATGCTTTCAAAAAGAAGCACACAATTAGTCTGAATGACCTTAGTGGATATCAAATTGACAAGAGCAAAAGGATACATAAAAAACTGACCAGACGCAACAGACTTTGCATGTCATCAAATATGGGAAAAATATATAGGACTTTTAATTTATGATAATAGCTAAAGGGACCTTATTCCTTGAACATAATAAGGTTTCATTATTTTGTGCCACAATCGATTTTTTTTTAATTCTAGGTTTACTTGTATAATAAAGTCATTTGAATAAGAAAAAACTAGGTTTTGTTGGTGCAATATAATTTGAATATAATGGTATATGGGTATTCTGCTCTCTTTCTCTCCTTTTTAGATATGTATCTAAAAAGGATGTCAATTCTGTGGATATGTTGATTATATTGTTTTAGAACCACACTGAGCAGTGATAGGGCCTTTCTTCTTGCCACCATACTCCAAGATTACTACACATATATTTGAGGTGTGGGGAAATATATCAGATTCAGGGATAAAATCCTGGTCAGTCACATGCAAAGCAAGTGTCCTATCTTCTAAATCTATCTTGCACCAATATTGCATTTTAAAATGGTGCAGTGCTCATATAACATACCAAGGTTATAAAGAAGTCAATACCTAAACATAAAAATTATATTAAGTAAAAATATCTGATAAAATATCTACATGCTTTCACAGAGTCAGGAATGAGCTACCTCCCCCATCTCCCTGCTCTTCTGAAAAGGCTGTCAGTAATACACATGGCCCAAAGCCAGCTGTATCACTCCTTAAAAATATCACTCCTTAAAAATCGTGGGCTTCCTGGAACAACATATCAAATTCTACAACACTAATAAACCGGGAGAAGCACAACAGAACAGATGGGATGTAACACAGAAGGCAACCATTATAAATCTGTAACAATATCGTAGTAATTTTGTATTACAGGAACTAATGACCGTGGTGAGTACACTTACCTTCACTCATTTCTTTCTAAGGAAACATTTATTGATCATTATGTTATAAGAAGCAATATAAAACAAATTATTGAGAGTCTGCTACAGGAGTTGGAGTGAAATTGATGAATAGGAAATGTACACAGGTAGAGTGATAGGTGTCAGAAAATTCTATGACAGAAAATCCATCGTAAACTACTTTTTTTTTTAACTACTGAGCAACTCATGTGATTCAATACAACCTAATAGCAACAACCAGAACAACTGCGAAAACACATAGGGGCCTCAGAAACATTTCTTGGAATTTCATTCAAGATGTGACCAATCCCTTTTGGAACACATGTAATGTAGTGACGAAACAAAAAATTCCACAGCATAGGAAGTTAATAAAAGTAGGAGAGCAGGTTGGGAATACTATGGAAATAATTGAAGAAATGTATCAAGTTTAGAAAGGGTATTTGATCCTGATTAAAGCAAATCAAAATTCATCCTGCAAAAACTGACAGAACTGGAGTTAATGTGAAACATTCAGGTTTGCGGTTATTATTGTGTTTAGGAATAACATCCCGCGGTTCTTGAGAACTGTTTCTGGCGCTGTGCTGGGCATATCATACTGTTCCTGGTTTCTAAACTAGGGATCACACATTGAAGGCACACGCCCCAAAACTTTAAGCTATTGTCCATGGAAAGCTTTAAATATTTTTTAAAGTAGGAAACGTTACAAATAAATATTGGGGGATGGGGAGGTGTCCCAGAATTCTCTCTCAGGATGATCTATAATTTAGTACTCAAGCATAGTGAAGTTCTTCCTGATATGAATTAATAAGTCAATGTACTGTAATGTGAAACACAGAAAGGGCACATCATGATCTCAGCATTATTAGTAAATAATAGACTATAATTCAATTAAGAAATTCAACATTCATAGAAAGTTTAGTGGGTAATGGAGAACAGTATTTTATTTTTAGGACAAAAATATATTGGTTTTTCATTCTAATTTATTAACTTTGCATTCATTGTACATATGTGTAACTGTATATTAATCAGAATTGCATATAAAGAAAAATAGTAGGCATCAAGAAGTGATTGAGTGGATATAGCAAGAAACAATTATTGTAGATGTGACTCAATATACTTGAATATATTTGACCCTAAATTCATACTGAGAAGGTAGATGGCAACCTCCCATATTCACAGTCAAAGCAGGACCTTGAAGAATTATTCCTGGTGTGGTAAAACAAAAAGGCAGTCTTAAAAGCTCATATCTGTAGCCCTTACCATCTATGACTTTTAACCAAGAATTTTTTTTTTTTTTTTTGCTTTTTTGGGTCACACCCGGCAATGCTCAGGGTTTCTCCTGGCTCTGCACTCAGGAATTACTCCTGGCGGTGCTCAGGGGACCATATGGGATGCCGGGATCGAACCCAGTCCGTCACAGGCCAGCCATATGCAAGACAAACTCCCTACCCTCTGGGCTATCGCTCCTGCCCCCAAGAATATTTTTTTTTATTTTTAATTTTTTAATTTTAAGTTTTTTAATTTTTAATTTTTGTCACCTTTTTTTAGTCACATTGGTTTTATCTTCTTGTTAGAATACAAAACAGTTGTAGAAAGTTCCCTAAACTTTCTATCCTTCCATAAGTGCCCTTGAATTATATAGTGAAATCTCGGGATTGATCAGATCTATGTTCGAGTGTGGAATACAATTGAAGTAATCCTTAGTATAAGTCACTAATTGGTTTATTTTATTATACAATGACTTTTAATTAGCTCTGGATCCTTGTAAACAACCAGATGGTCTCCTGAAGTTGCTACATTCTATGGAGCGGTTTTCCTTTCCATCTCTAGATAGCCCAGCCCAGAATGGGCTGGGCTGGGGAGTTTGGGCGGATTTCTAGCTATAAAATAAGTTGCAAGAAGAAAGAAGCTCTCTCTCTTTTTTTCCCCTTTTTGCCATTTCGGCTTCCCTTGGCATTTTTGTTTCTCTGTCCTCTCCATTCTCTGTTGGGCCTCAACACGTGGTGGCAGCCATTTTGGCCTACACCTGGCTGGGGCCTAGCTGGGAACCCAGAGTCTGGAGGATTTCCCTGCTCTTGGATTGTATATTGGATCCTGTGATAGTAAAGCCCTTTTTAAAACTACATTGGATTCCTGAGTCTTCATCCATTCCCCGGGGCTTCGGAGGTAGAAGGGAACATGCTTCCCGGCACTATCGGGGACCCTGGCGGCATTCCCTGACTGTATACAAAGAATAAACTGTACATAATTGGTTTTATTTTTAAAATACCACCATAGATATTTTCTTGGCCATAGATATTAGACCATAGATATTTTTTGTACGATCAGGTGCAGAATACTGCTCTTGTGCCCTGGGTTATAGAACAACAAACAGGGCTCTTGCATTTTATTCACTGACCAAAGTTTAAGCCCTAGCAATCTGTATGGCTTTTGAGCACAGCCAGGAATAATCCCTAAGCACAGAGCCAGGAGTAAGCCCTGATCATCACTGGGTTTGACAACCCACCCCAACACAAAAAAGAAAAAATAGATTGAAGACACACAAAGAAACACAACAAGTCATCATTTGCATTGCTTATTTTCTTCCACACACTTCCTCTTGGAGCACAACCTGAAGTATCTTGTCCACTGCTGTGTTTTGTTACATTTTGAACTCAGTGAGCTTCACACAGCACCTTTCCAGTCACTCAGACATCTGTCCCTGCCTTATCCAGGAGGATAGATAACATTTAGATGTGGATGCTATAGAGATGCAAATGTAGATACACAGAGATAAATATGGATGTAGGAGAGAGAAAGAGAGAGAGAGTGAGAGCTGAAGGAAGATGCTCCTTCATCAACCCACCACATTGTGTCTGCTAGACTCTGTCACTCTACCAAAATCACTTCTTGCTCCCTCTTTCTGTATCCACAGATAACTTATCTGCTGCCACTTATTAAAGTTTCTTTCCACTCAGGATTTTCCTATAATTTGCTTTGATTCTTTATATTCAACCTGTGAGCAAGCTCTACTAGTGATTGTATTTTTTCTTCCTGACTCCAGCTTGCATGATACTCCCAAAACCAGCCCCATCCAATAAACTGAATGGTGATATCTTTTCTCATATCTTAACAGTATTCCGTTGTGCACATATACTACCATTATTTTATAATAGTATGATTCATTATGCTTTCATCTGTTGCTGGGCATCTGGGATAATTCTGTTTTATAAATTTCTGCCTGATTCTCTGAACAAGTGGGGTTGTCTCATTAAATATTACTTGAAGATTGATATAATGCATAATTCTGCCTGCTTTTATCCACATATTCTGTGGAAAAAGATCTAAAACCAAGGACCTTAAACTTCCATGAATTAGCATTAGATATGGCATAAAGGTTAAAACTTCTATTACTAGAGATCCTATTCATCAATATAACCAGAGCTAAATATGACTCAACATCTTTACAATACTACCATCAACAAAACCACTAAAAGTAGATCTCAGTTGTTTAATAATCAAGGGACAAAATGATACTATATATTTAGGGTAGCATTACATTTTAGAAAAGTCCTTCAACACAATAGTGTACAATATTCCAAAAGTAACTGAAGGAATAATGACATAAAACTGACACACAAGGTTTATTCCTTGGTTCTAGAAGGGTTTGAGAAAAAAGCTTGAAATCTTACGTGACTATACTGAAGCCATAACACTGAGGAAGGTAGCTATACTTTACTAATGTAATATATTTAAATCTTTAGGATGGTATCAATATCTTTATTTTCATCAAAACAGAGTATGGATTATTCCATGAAGTAATATACACAATCAAGACTGAATAATATGAGTACTCTGAAAAAAATCTTAAATTGAAATTTTCAGTGAACCTACAATTAGGATAGGAATTAAAAGGAAATTAGAAGGAAATAATGTGCATGATTAATCTGTATGGAGAGCCCAGATACACACTACCTATTTTATATCAGAGATTCAGGTAAGCCACTAATGAATAAAGGATAAAACATTGCTCTAGATTACTTTCGGTTTTCTGAAGTAAGTTTTATGTGCCATAACTTTCTCATGGCACTCTTCACTTCTGCATTCCTCAGCGTGTAGATGATGGGGTTGAGAAAAGGTGTCCCAATAGTATAAAATACTGCCACCAACTTGTCCATAGGAAAAGTAGTCGGGGACGTGTGTAAATAAATATGCAAGGACCAAAGAATAAGATGACTACAATGATGTGAGAGGTGCAAGTGGAGAGAGCTTTTTTCCTCCCCTCTGCACTGTGGTTTCTCAGCGAATGCAAAATCACAAAGTAGGAGATCATCAGAAACACAAAACTGCTTGAGCAAATGGCACCGCTATTAGTCACCAGTAATAAATTGATCTTGTAAGTATCCATACATGCCAATTTGAGCAAAGGCTGCAAATCACAGCAGTAATGATCGATCAAATTCGGGCCACAGAAAGGCAATCTTAAAGCCAGTACAATCTGAGCTATGGAATGTATAAAGGATCCAATCCAGGCAAAAACAATCAAAATGATGCAGACCTGCCGCCTCATAATGGTTGGGTAATGCAGGGGCTTGCAGATGGCCACATAGCGATCAACGGCCATGAGGATGAGCACGAAGATCTCCATGCAGCCAAATAAATGAAGTGCAAAGACTTGAGTCATGCATTGGTTATATGATATCACCTTTTCGGTAGATAGAGCATCCACAAGAAGCCTTGGAGCAGTGGATGTTGAAAAGCAGGAATCAGCAAGAGACAAGTAGAAGAGGAAGAAGTACATCGGGCTCCCAAGTGTCCTGCTGAACTTTATGGTCACAATAATTAACAAGTTGCCCATCACAGTTCCCAGATAGAAAATGAAGAATATTACAAATACAATTTTCTGTTTCGTAGGATCTTGTGTCAATCCTAAAAGTATGAACTCATTGACGCTGTTATTTTGCTGCATGGTTTCCAGTTAACGCAATGAATGTGCAGACTAGAAACTTTTCATCTGAAAAGTAAACAAATACGAAATGAATGCTGATTATAGACTTGATAGATATGTTTATTCGTGACGTACCACTCGCTCACAGAAATCACCTAATGTCTGTCTTGCTAAATTAGATATTGAATGTCACATTATTTGCACAATTTTAACCTGATGTCACGTGAGAAACAGTGCACTCATTATTGACAAAATATTAATAATTATTGAGATTGAATAAACACTCAGGGTTTTTTCTATCACTTCTTTTGTTCTGGATATGAAGTACTTAAGCAAGGTCTCTTAGTATGCATGCTGCAGAAACACAGAGGAAGCATGCAAGTTTTATGTTTAAATGTTTTCATATTGTTTTAGTCTGATAGTCTAGCTATAAATGTATTTTCTTTAACAGTCAAAATTTCAAGGAATAATTTGTGACACATTTGATGATGTTTTACAAGGCAGGAATACACAAAGAGGAGAGAGAAAGAGAGCAGAATAAGAGACACTGAAAGAGAAAAAATAATCAGGATTTAAACTGTCATCCCTCATGGCTCCAGCACCCTTAACCATGAGGCTTACATTAATCTACTATCCTGAGTAATTTAATTCCTTTTCCTTTGCTTCTCAAGAACTTCCAGTGACTCATTTTTCTAAATTCAGCTGTAGTATTTCTGGAGCTCAACATATAAAAAGCAGGATAAGATACAACAAATTAACTAACCTGTTTTCAGAAAAGCTATTTGTTAAAAATAATAGACCGTGTAAAGAGTGCCCAGTTTTGGGGCGGAGTGATAGCCCAGCGGGTAGGACATTTGCCTTGCAAGCGGCCAGCCCGTGATTCCTGAGTGCAGAGCCAGGAAAACCCCTAAGCATTGCCGGGTGTGACCCAAAAAAGAAACAAACAAACAAACAAACAAACAAACAAACAAAAGAGAGAATGCCCAGTTTTATATAAGCAAAGATTTTAAAGTGAATGAGATATTTTTAACTTACCAAATGTGTAATGATGAAATATACTTTTTGATAAGTCTATTTTAAAAATAGTGTTATAGGGGCCGGAGCGATATCCCAGTGGGTAGGGCGTTTGCCGTGCCGCGCCAGCATGTGCCCGCCTGGGTTTGATCCTCGGCATCCCATATGGTCCCCGAGCACCGTCAGGCCAGGAGTAATTCCTGAGTGCAGAGCCAGGAGTAACCCCCTGAGCATTGCCGGTGTGACCCAAAAAAGCAAAAAAAAAAAATAGTGTTATAGGAGGAGACAGGATAGGAAGATAAGTACGTGCTTTGCATGAGGTTAAAAGAATCGATGCCCTTTACCATTGATAAACTGAGCATAGTCATGAGCAACACCCAAGCACAGAGATGGCAGAAGCCCCTGACCAGGGCTATGGGTGACCCAAAACATCCCCTCAAATACAAAATATAAATAAGTAAAAATAATTGTCCAAATTTTGTGGAATAGAACGGACATCACACATTTGGGGGAAAGAGTTTACATTTTTTCCCCAAACTTGGAATGTTTTTCAATATCACTAACAGCCACGCTTAGATGCTGGGTTAGAGACCCCAGGTAACAATCACACCATCACAAAGACAAACACTATAGTAGTTTTGGGGGCATCAAAATATAACACACAAATCTTTGTCCATCTGAAGGGACTTGAGTGAGAAACCATGAGTTTTGGAAACCATTTACACAAGCCAGCAAATATATATAAAATGATTTCTAACATACCTCATGCATGTTTGGCACTGTGTGTTACTTTAGCAGCATGCTACAACACTGATCTTTTATATAAATTAATAATATGAAGACTGAAGCTGATTACAGTATTGGTATTCTGAGTAGCAAATTGCAGTCTTCTGAAAAGAGGACAAACTGTGTAATAAAATACTTCCCTTTGATAGTATTTGACAATATGGCATAATTATCACTGTATCACTGTCTTCCCATTCATCATCGATTTGCTCAGGCGGGCACCAGTAACATCTCCATATGACCTGTCTCATGCAAGTAGAGCCCAAGGACACCTGCTTGCTCCAGGAACATAAAGAGTTTCAAACCATTCCATCAGGTCATGAGAATGAGGTCTATAACAGTTACTGGTATTTGGCATATCAAATACGACACGGGAAGCTTGCCAGTCTCTGCCATGCGGGTAGCATACTCTTGTAGTCATCTCAAAATCCAGCATTTGTAATATTTGTAATATTCTATCGTATGGCATAATTATGCTGCATTAAAAGGAAGCATCAATGTACCAGAGAGATTGTGCAGCGCTTACCTTAGAAGTGACTGATCACTCTCCAATCTTGATCCCTGACTTCCCAATTCCTCTAGGCACCATTAGGACTCAGGAAGAAACCCTGTGCACTGCCGGTTGTGATCCCAACACAGAAAGCAAAAACAAACAATAAGAAATTCAACCCTGTCAATGGTTTTACATAAGAATCCTTAGGATATATCTTGTGATGTAATCTGAAGAAAGTAGTGGAACTTAGAGGGCAGAGCTAAGGTCTAGGGTGCGAAAAGATGGTGTAAGGCATAGGAGCAGCTGTTAAACCTCAAGAATATTTACCATCTTATAGCCTACTGGTACTGTGCAATAAACCCTATCAGAAATCAAAGTGAAACTTGTGGTAGTTTCTATCTCCTAAAAATTAGAAAAAGGGGACATCTTTTAATGAATTTAATTTATTTATATTTTTGTGAGCAATATATGTTATTCCCTCATTACACTCATCAATATATATTAGAATTAAATACATATAGATATAGATATATAGATATAGATATATATATATAGAGAGAGAGAAAGTGTAACTGAGTGGGTTAAATAATTAAGAGAAACTTTATAGATATTATTCAATTTATTAGAACATATTCTAGTGAAAGTTAACAGGGAGCAGATACATAGTGTTCCATCTTACAGAGAAGATGTGGCCCTCCACAAGACACCACCTGAGACAGAGAAAAGTTATTCTTATTTACTTCTTAGAAAGTATCTTATTTACTGCCCATTGCAGTTATTTAGTTATTTATTTATATATATATATATATGCACATATATTATATCTATTATATCTTACCACTATTTTGTGTTTATGTAGAGGTAGAATTAAGTTTTCTTCTTTTCTTTCTTCCAAAGTTATTTTCAAACCTTTTGTTAAAATTGTATATTTTTAAATGTTTCTAATATTCTGAGTATCAAGGAGTAGATTCTTTCAATCTTACATAGACACTTCAGTTTTTTTTCCTGCAACCATGAGGTAGGCTACAATGGTTCCAGTGTGCCCCATTCTTTATAAAATTCACTTTCCCGTAGGATTTTAACTGAGAAGGGCTTCTCTTTTGCATTCCCCGGAGGACTATTTACACATAAATGACACAAAATATACCTATCTTTTGAGAATTATTCCCTAAGGTGCTTTCTTCCTTGCAATCGAAAATCTAAAGCTAGATCATACTATTAAAAATATTTGTGTAAAATTTTAAAAATCTTTAATCACCTATGAAAAAAAATATTAGTCTTCAATTTTTCTTGATACATTATACAAATAGGAAAACTTGTTCTTGCAATTAAAGATTCTTATATGAATAATTGCTAGCATTTTACCAGCTAAAAAAGGGCATTTTCTAGTGTCTGGGCCGTGGTTTGAATTTTTGTTTTCCAGTAAAAGACTTAAGGCGTTTTGATGATCTTGTTGAAAGGCTGATATTAGGCTTCTGACTGACAATTTTTAGAAAAGGACAAATAGATACCTGAAGATCTAAAAAGATGCAACTAGACCACAGCTAGCCAAACAACACAAATGCACATATATCCACAAACAATATATCCACAAATTTTTTTTTCTATTTTTTTTCCATTGAGAATTCCTTTATTTTTTCAGTTGTTTTCCTTTATTTATTTTTCAATTGTTTTCCAACACTTTTTCTTCTTTTTTTAATTTTTTTTTTTTTTTTAATTTTTGGGTCACACTCAGCGATGCTCAGGGGTTATTCCTGGCTTTTCTTCGCTCAGGAATTTCTCCTGGCGGTGTTCGGAGGAACATATGGGATGCCGGAGATCGAACCTGGGTCTGCCATGTGCAAGGCAACGCCCTACTGGCTGTACTATCGCTCTGACCCCAATATTTTATTATACCACCATGAGATACACAATTACAAAGATGTTCATAAGATGTTCATATTTGGGTTTCGGTCACACAGTGTTCCAGCACCCATCCCCCCACCAGTGCCCATTTCTCACCACCAATGTCACAGATTCCCTCCCCCTCCCCCAGCCCGCCTCCGTGGCAGGTTCTTAATTTTTTTTCTCTTTCTATCTCTCCTCCCTCCCTCCACTCCATACCGTGGATTACAATATATACATTAAAATGATGTCATGTGTATCTTTTTGCCTGTACCCAATGATCAGTTCCAGGTTGGTATTAGCACTTTCGACAATTATTGGCACACTGCTTCATTCTCTGTCCCACCAGCCTCTGTATCCTACAAGACAAACACATTTTTCTAATGTCTGCTGGATAGTCCAGAGAGATAATAAAGAAAGGCAATCTAAAGAATCCCTCATATGGGCCTGAGCGATAGTCCAGCAGGTAGGGTGTTTGCCTTGCACGCAGCCAACCTGGGTTTGATCCCGGCATCCCATATGGTCCCCAGAGCACTGCCAAGATTAATTCCTGAGTGCAGAGCCAGGAGTAACCCCCTGAGCATTGCCAGGTGTGACCCAAAAAAAAAAAAAAGAATCCCTAATCTAAACTGGGGTCAAAGAAAACAGTAAAGTAAAGAACATGGAACTGAAATATACCCAAAGAAGAAAATAATAAATTATGATGATTTTAAAATTTTGATAAATCACTAAGTAAATTAGAAGGCAGTTCTGGGAAAGAAATCACAGTAAGGTATATGCCTTGCTTACTTAGGACACAGGTTTTTTTTTTTTCTGAAGTAAAATAGATTTTATTAAGGAGGTTTTAGGTGAGGGGGAGGGAGAGAAAGAAAGGAGGAGAGTAACACACTCAAGGGAGAATGCGGGCTGCTCCAAAGGCGGAGAGCGAGTAAAAGAGAGAGTACACATCTCAAGAGGGGGAGATGCCGGCAACACACGTGTTCAGGCAGCATGTGCGTGCAGGCGACATGTTTGCCCAGGCAGCATGTGCGCCACAGGTTATTTTTTTAATCTCTGACATAATTGCCTAATCACCACTAGAGTTAGCATTGGAGGCATCCCAGAATATCTTGGTGTGGACTTAATCACCTCTGAGTACTCCTATGATGACTCAGATGATCCCTGGCCAAGCAAAGCCACGTGTTCCGCCCCTTGCACTGAACTTTCCATGTCAGTAGGCAAGTACAGCAGGGATGGTACTTACTTTACTGAGCACTGCCTAGGGAGCCCCTCCTAAAAATAATGAAGACTAGATGCACAAAATCCACAAGATTTGTTGAGCTTGTAGCAATGGTGTAGTAGGTAGGGCATTTGTCTTGCATGTATCGGACCTGGGCTCGGATCTCAGCAGCCCATATGGTACCCAGAGACCTGCCAGGAGTGATTCCTGAGAAGAGAGTTAGTACGAGCACCTCTGATGGTCTTCCAAACAACACCCTCGAAAAAATAATATTCCATAAGATATGTATTGATTTTCATTCTCATGTATGCTCTTCTGGAAGTATGCAGTGTGTTTACACAGTTACGATCTAATGACATGGAACTTATGTCTGTGGCCTTTCTTCAACATCTTGAGTAAAAAATAATCACTGGTACTCCTTTATATATAAAGAGTATACCAAGGTATATACTATTTAATTTATAAATAATACTATTTTAAATAATTTAGGTCATTAAAACGTGCAAAACCAGAAAACTCATTCCTTTCTGAGATCCATGAGAAAATTTGCAAACTGCATGTATTTTGGGATCATGAATCAGATTAGACCATGATGTTGGATTGATTAGTCACCGAAGAAGCTTTCCTCACATATGATGATAAAGAAGAAACTAAGTATAGTGTATATTCTGAGAACTCCATATTATGTTCTAAAATTGTGTTTGAAAATAAAACTGTTGGTGTAACATGATTGAAAATGAACAACTTGTATCACTTAATTTGCTTTCAAAGGGTTTGCTTGTTGTAACCTTGTTATAAGCACTTCATTAACACTGAATACATCAATGACATTGTATATCACATCTTATCTATTCATCTGTTGCTGGCTATTACTTGTTCAAATATTTTAGTTATGGAAGCAAGTATAAAATAATTGATTTCTTGTTTTTTATTTTTTTGCAGTATGAAACAGGAATCGGAAACATATTTCACAACTCTTTAGGCATACATATAGGATTTCCCATAATTATTCAAATCCAGAGCACCATTGGTATGAATGATGAACAGATCGACACATTACAGTCACCAACGTCCATAATTACAGTATGATTCCCTTTGGATCATTTCCCTTTTTTGAATATTTGGACATTGCACATTTCAAATATGTGCACAGATTTACAATAGAATATACCCACAGTTATTATATTTGTGTGTCTATATATGTATATATGTATATATGTATATATATGTATATATACAGTTAGCTTGGGCAGAATTGGATCATTTTCATAATTTTATGTGGCATAATATATATTTTTAATTTTTTATCTTTACAATTACAAAGATATACAATTAAAAAGTTCATATTTGGGTTTTGGTCATACAGTGTTTCAGCACCCATTCCGCCACCGGTGCCCATCTCCCACCACCAACATCCCGGTTCCCTCCCCCTCCCCCAGCCCTGCTCCATGGCAGGTTCTTTATTTCTTTCCGTTTCTTTCTCTTTCTCTTTTCCTTCCCCTCCAGACTATGGATTACAGAACATACATTAAAGGGTTGTCATGTGTATCTTTTTGCCTGTATTTAATGCTCAGTTCTAGGTTGGCATTAGTACCCTCGACAATTGTTAGCACACTGTTCCATTTTCTGTCTTACCTAGTCTTTGACTCCCACACATTTGTGATAATTTCCACCTTTGACCAGACCTCCTGATATATGTTTCACTTGACCTTGGATATTGGTATCATAATATGTACATATATATTTATGTTATGCAGATAAATGCAGTCATTCTGTGTCTGTCTCTCTCCTTCTGGCTAGTTTCGCTCAATATAATCTTCTCCATGTCCATCCATTTATAGGCAAATTTTATAACTTCATTTTTCCTAATAGCTGCATAGTATTCCATTGTGTAGATGTACCAAAAGCTTCTTTATCCAGTCATCGATTTTCGGGCACTCTGGTTGCTTCCAGATTCTGGCTATTGTGAATAATGCTGCTATGAACATAAAAGTAGGGATGGTGTTTCCGCTGCGTATTTTTTGGTTTCCCTCAGACTTGAATCCATAAAGTACATTGAAGAAAATATAGGAAAAACTCTCCACGACATTGAAGCTAAAGGCATCTTCAAAGGTGAAATATTTTTACCATGAATCTTGCTTGCCGGGAAGATAGTGATAGTAATGATCTTGCTTGCCACGGTTCAGTACTCTCCCAACTCCTACAGGTACTAGGAGACTAGTCCTCCTACAGGTACTTGTGGCATACTACAAGAGTATGCCACCCACAAGGCAAGCCTGGCAAGCTGCTCGTGTCGTATTTGATATGCCAAATACCAATAACATTTATATTAGGTCATTCCCATGACCTAATATAATGGTTTGAGGCTCTTTATGTTCCTGGAGCAAGCAGATGCCTTTGGGTTCTACCAGCATAAGACAGGATATGTGGAGATATTACTGGTTCTCACTCTAGCAAATAGATGATAAACGGGAAGATAGTGATAGTAATGATCTTGCTTGCCACAGTTCAGTACTCTCTCTACTCCTACAGGTCCCTGTGTGGGACATACATGTAAACATTCCAAGAGTACTTGGCCACGTTGGATCAACCATAATGTAATCAATTCTCCTAGTTCAAAGAGAGATGCCAGTGCGCCTCTGCGCAAACCGACATGTCCTGATTCTAAAGTAATGCTAAAGTGAATTATTGATGGATAATTCCTGATGGATTGGGACCTTGGTGGGACCAAGAGTCTGAGATCAGCTGGCTATATATTCATGGTCAGAAGTATTATGTCATTTCCCAGAAATTACTTTCTGAACTGCTTTCTGGTTCAGAGATGCAGCCCCCTCCCCACTCTGTTAGGGAGATTTTACGCTTGAGCCATAAGGGCCCACCTGAACATCTGCATTTCAAAAGGGTCATTTACCTGTCTTCATCTCTAGACAGTACAGCCCAGGTTGGACTGGGCTGGAAGGTTTTGGCAGGTTTCTTTCTATAAAATAAGCTAGGAGAAAGGAGAAGTGACTTTTTGACCATTTTTGGCTTCTCTTTGCTCTTCCCTCTCCTCCTATCTATTTTCCTCCCTTTGGGCCTTAACGTGGTGGCGGCCATCTTGGCTTAGGGTTCTGAAACTACACCTGGTGGGTGTCCAGCTGGAAGCCTATGTACATGGTTTTCTGTTACAGGATTGTATAACAGAACCCATGAGAGTAAAGCCTTTTTGAAATTTGCTGAATTCTGGGGTCTTTCTCTGACCGCTGGCCGCTGGTTTCCTGGAGCAGAAGGGGATTCCTACATCCTGCTCCCAGATATTTTTTGGTCACCCAGCATACACACACACACACACACACACACACACACACACACATGTATATACACACACACAGAGATAGAGACCTTAGAGTGATCTAAAAAACCTGTGACCTAAAAAATATGTGTTTCTTTAATTCATATTTCATCCAGAGAAGTATTTTGAATTCTAATGTGTGCTCTAAAGAGACACTCTTTTCTAGTTAGCTTATATTCTAAATTTTGTAAATCACATAACCAATTTAGCTTTGTGTCATGACTTCCTATTTCTCAGAATAATCTCCCCTTGCCTTTTTCAGTAGATTGACAGAATTTCAACCAGTTTCTTCTGCCCCATACAAGGGAGAGAACCAGGATAACCATATAGCTTCTGTCTTTATTTAATCCTACCCTTTCTTCCTACTTCTCTTCCTTTCTATCTCCTTCTTTCCTGCCATTTAACCTTCATTATTTTCATTTACTTTTAAGCATACATATTTCATAATAGTGTTTGTATTTATATTTTAAGATAGTGTAAACCCATTAACAACTATCGAAATCCCTAGAGCTTGCTTCTAGATTCATTGTCTTTACTGTGAGGAGCTGGTCTTTGGTATTTTGCCTTTCAAGACTTTACTACATAATTTGATATAACACTATTTTCCAGATACATTAGAAGAGTAAATAAAGTAAAACTTAATGAAATATATTTCCAAAGAAATTTTAACACTTATCTGTGTAGGTGAGAATAGATTATTACATTGTACTGAATTATTTTCTTTACAGAGGTGAAAACATTATGACAATCAATGTAAATTGACTTTCATTTATTTATTTTCTCATAACTTTAGTTTTTTATGGAGCAAGAACATAAAATAAATTTGTTATATGCTTGCCATGATGGGTTGAAGGGAATCTGGAGACATTGGTGGAGATTAGGGCTACTGGTGGTAGGATTGGTGTCGGAACATTATATGACTAAAACTACAGCTCTGTTATGAACAACTCTGTAAATCATGATGTCTTAAAAAGAGTAAATGTAAAGAACAAAATTAAAATTCAAAAGGTTTCATTTATCTTAAATAAAATAAAAAAGAGCTCAGCTACTTGGTGCCCTTGTCCTTGGAGACAAACTTTAGAGGAAGAATAGGAAAATGAAGAATAGGAAAATGATATTGGTGTTTTTCCTACTAAATAGGACCTTTTTGTGGGTTTCTGAAGAGACAAAAAGCTTATGACTTTTTATTTTTGAATAAAAAATTATCAAAGGTACTGATTAGCCATGCCCAGTGATTATATTTTTTCTCTAAATTTGGATGACAATGCCCTATAATGATACTTTCTCTGATTATCTGTCTCCTAGAAACACATTAGTTTGACTACTTGTGATAGGATAGTGAAATACCTTTATGTTATATTTCCAAGGAATCTTTTTATTTATATTAATAATTAGTATTTTCCTTCTATTTATTGCTGACCTTTCCTAAGGTTTCTGACTTGTATTCATTCTTTCAATGAAAGATTTTTTGGTTTTGTTTCTAGTTAGCATTGGCAGTGACTTTAACATTAATACCAACAGCATTGCCGCTCATCTGCTTTCTTATTATTATTTCCATATATTTGGAGCATTTTGAGTTTTTTTTTGGGTGATGTTTTACATAGACTCTTAGATATAAAAATTTTTCCTTACTAATAGATATTTAAAAGAAAATAAGGGAATATTCTTATAAAAGAAATTAAAAGTATTTTGGGGCAGATATTCAGCTTTATGGTAAATGCCAAGTTTGAACGCAGGTGACCAAAAGTTTCATTGTTGTGCTCCTCCACAAACTGTATGTGGTCCTGTGTGTACTGGAAATACAAATATCTATGAGTTCCCTGGCAACACAGCTCATGTGTATGAACGCCACTGCTACAGTCAAGAATGTGAGAGCACTGATACTAAGGTATGGAATCCTTTGGAAGCACCAAGAGTCTGACCCCTAATATTGTAACAGCCATAGTAGCAAAGGGAATGGAAGAGACCTACAGAACTCCCTTAACCCTGACTCTTCTAGACTATTTTTTGGACTTTATGTAAATAGTGGCTTAGGCAAGATGATGAAAAGGAGAAAAGTAGCCAGGGGCAGTACCATGGAGAGTGCTTTAACAATGTTCGTTCTGATTATATATAGAAAGGCCTTTGGGGGATATAATTGTCAAGAGCTTTCGAGACCTATTAATGCTCTCACTGCGCTCATTTATATTCTATTCTTTTGAACAAAAATGTACATAGGCATGAAGACATGATTCCGAAGACTTCTATCACATTTGCAGAAAAATTGTAAAATGCTTTTAACTGACTTCTAGTCTGAATCAGAGTTATGATATTGGTATGGCTTAACACATTGAATTGACTTTAATTGGGTTGAGAAAGATACATTCATGTTATTGATAATTTATGTGAATAGCTGATCTTTGATTTTTCTTTGTAAACCTTTATGAGTTTTATGACCAATTAATCTTGCCATAAAAGATTACATAATGTGGTTGGATTTGGAATATAACTTTCTCATTCTTTTCATTGTGAATTCTGTCTAGAAAATAACAGAATTGCTGAGTGCTGAGGGTGGAGTTAATCCTGTTGTAGCCTGAGAAGCCTGAAATCTGAGGGTGAGTCACACAGGAACTCCTTCATTTGGAAAATATCCTACAAAAAACATACTTAACAGTTATTTTTAAATATAATTTCATTATAAAGTTTGTGATTGGATATGCAAGAAAAGTTCTACAACTATAACACTGTAGAGTGTAGCTAACTTTTTTATTGCATATTACGTGTGAAAAACTGTAGTTAAATAAATATTTAATGATTTTTATTTTGAGGATAGAGAGATGTTTCGGATTAAGGCTATTTCCTTGCACGCAGTGATCTCCTGTTTAATCCTCTGCATATAGGGTCCCCTAACACTGTCAGTACCTATCCCTGAGAAGAGAGGCAATGTGTAAGCCTGGAGCAAAGCTGGGCACAGTTCCAAAACAATATGAAAATAGATCTCCATTTTGGTTATGAGAGTTTTAAAAAACTTATTCATGAAAACATCCCATCTTAGTACTATCCAGAATAAGCAAGCTCTTTCTTTAAAATCTGCAATGTGAAAAAAACTTTCCTATATCTCATATTTTCTCTAACCTAAAGTAGCATAATTTCACCTGAGTCATTAAGGTTAGTTTTCATTACATTGATAAGAAGAAAAGTTATTATTTCCTTAAATCTTTCAATTGTATATAATTTTCTATTTATATGCATTTGAAACAATCTAGACATTGGTATGAATTTTATTCAAGCCTCTAAATATATAAAATAATTATTTTGATGTAGGAAGTACCATCTTGTGTTATGAACTGCCCTAAGATGATAATCTATCATCCAACTAACTGTCTTCTACTGAAAGATTTTAAAAGTGAATTATACCTAATCATACTTATTAATAATGGAAGCTATTCCTTTATTTTTTACCATTGTTCCCTGATGTATACATGTTTCAAATAGTTTGTAAGTCATATATTCATTATGGAAAGATCATAATGGAACTGTATTATTGAATATGAAGTATCAATAAGCAAGAATCCTGACTTGAGTTACATGTTAGCAAAACTTATAAATTTAGAAATCATATAATTTTAAAATCTATTTTCACAATAGATATTTATTTTATATTTACATAAGTAAATTTTCAGCTGAAAATCTGAGTGCCTGTCATCACCTTTTTATTCTTTTCTACGTAATGGTTTCAAAGGGTGTTTAATGTGTTTAATTACCATGACTCATGACAACTTTGAACATACTAAATTGTCATAGAATAACACCATTTTGGAAGGCGAATCATAGATGAGAAATGCATGGCCGGCCGCATGCAAGGCAAAAGCCCTACCTGCTGGGCTATCGCTCCGGGCCCCAAATATTATTTCTAAAATAAATTATTTTATCTCCAAAATAATATTGAAAGATTTTTTCTATCAAACTGTTGACAAAACACTGAATTACTCTTACTATTTCATTAGAATAATTAATATTTTACTCTGATTTATGTCTTTTTCAGATATATAACATTGATATCAAGCCAAATGGAAAACCATACAAAGGTCTCAGAATTCATTCTACTAGGACTTTCTTCTGACCACACCATACAAATATTTTGCTTTGTGTTTTTCTTGCTCTGTTACATGGTCCTGTTGGGAGGAAACCTTCTGATTCTGATCTCTGTCCAGTGCAGCCCTCTGTTTAACCAGCCAATGTACTATTTCCTCGTCCACTTATCATCTATGGACATCTGCTATACTTCCACAGTTACTCCCAAGCTAATTGCTGACCTGCTGGTGGAAAGAAAGACCATTTTCTACAGTAACTGCATGTTTCAGGTATTCACCATGCACTTCTTCGGAGGCGTTGAGGTCTTTATTCTTACTGCCATGGCATATGATCGCTATGTTGCCATCTGCAAACCTCTCCACTATATGATCATCATGAGCAGGACAAGGTGCAATCTCCTGGTCCTTGCTGCCTGGGTGGGTGGGGCCATTCACGCCATGCCTCTTTTCTCTATAGCCATCAGTTTACCCTTCTGTGGTCCAAATGAAATTGATCACTATTTTTGTGATGTTTTCCCTTTACTTAAAATTGCTTGCACTTATACATACATTGATGGCGTCCTTATAATTGCCTTTTCTGGTATGGTTGCCTTAGTTACTTTTGTTATTTTGTTTTTTCCTATGGAATCATATTATTTTCTTTAAGAAATCAGTCAGCTGAGGGAAGACAAAAAGCCCTGTCTACCTGCGGGTCTCATATCACTGTGGTCGTCTTATTTTTTTGCACCTGATATATTTATCTACCTGAGACCGCCTACTACTTTCCCTGAAGATAAAATAGTGGCCTTGTTTTACACCATCATTGCACCTATGTTCAATCCCTTAATCTACACCCTGAGAAATACCAAGATGAAAAACACATTGAGAAAAGTGTGGTGTCAAACACTCCTTTCCAGAGAATCGCATGCTTAACTAAATGAACTTATTGGATGATGAAAGGTCTAAAGAAAATGGTATCTATTAATAAAACAATCAGAACCTGTATATTTATATACAATCCAATATTCTGGAGAAACAAGATTATATATCTATGGTTGTAATGAAAGAAACACGAGTTTCTACATACCAAAAAAGGTTGGAGCTAATTTACATTTGTCATTTAAGTATGCTTTTATATTTTGGGATTGTGAAAATATATATTGTGTCAAGGTTAATTGAATTAGTTATCATAATGTTATTTAACTATAATGCTATATTGATCAATGAGTTTCAAGGATATAAACTTATAATATTTCAACAACTTGTATGACTGGGCTGAGCACAGAAGCTCACATATACATAAGTATGCAGAATAACTTAAAATAATACACTACCTTTTGTAATAGAGCATTCATTTATACAACTTTAATATCAATCACAAGACATGTTTGAAATTTTATTGTAGAATATTATCTAAAGTTTCATTTTTATATCCACAATCCTATCCACCATTGAATTAAACTTATTATTTCATTATTATTATTTTTAATTAAACTAATAGAAGACAGCGAGACTATAATTCAGAAAACTAAAATAAAATGAACTGGCATTTTGATAAGAAGAGTTTTATAGCATCTACAACTAAAGTCAAGGACTTGTGTAATAAAAATACCACTTCTACCAGCCTAACTTGCTGAGCAAATCTGTAACTCCTGGATCCATAAAGCAGAAACTCCCCTAATAACAGCAGTAAAGACAAAAAGGTATCTGAAAAGAGGAATGTAATAAATCAAAAGCATGATAAGCTAGTCTATAGAGTGATATTTGTAACAGCTTGATCTTAATTATTAAATATTGAAAACATTGGAAGCATGTGCTTCATCTAGTAAATATTAAAATAATATGTAGTACATGCAAACAATCACATTCTATTTAGTGTTAAAACCGGTGAGCTCTAGTGAAGGTAAGATATTGCGGTGGTCAGGACACTGCTTTGCCTCCTGAGCAACACCAGAGTTAGCCTTGGAAGACCTTAACATTTAGTAGAAACACTGCATTGTGGTGTTCTAACAAGAACTGTTCACCAGTTGGCTAAATGACTTAGAGAATGGCCCAAGGTCCTCTGAGGACTGTTGGAGATTATACATATCAAAGGAAATTTTCTAAAATTATATGTATGTATGTATGTATGTATATATATATAGAGAGAGAGATTTGAAACATACAATATTCTGTGATTCATAAAATTAAAAATATGGAAGTCAGCAAAAAAAGGATGACTACAAGGTGGTCAAGGGAGCACCAATGGGCCAGTGATGTGGAGCACAGAGAAATGGATTTAGCATAATTTGGCTACTGTCATAAATGTCAAGATCGTCATTACCACATTACCAAGAGAAACCACACATATCAGTGAATTGTATTAGTTAAAATGATGTATCAACAGATACATTTAATCTAATTTCCTAAACTAAAATTCCCTAAAGAGGTATTTGAACCTGTATGAGGTAAGTGGCTATGTAGAAATGTTTTATGATCTATACAATTTTACTGTGAACTGAAACTGCTCTGGAAAAGAAGTTCATTAAATACAAAGTATATTATGACCTGATACATAAAATGCATGTTTTTGTAACCATTTGAAAAGTAGCATCTAAGAAAGATTCTAGGGTTACAGGAAAAAACTTTGAAAAAGTATTTCACTCATGATTAATATTATTTTAACTGGCATGTCTTATTGCAGAACAATAACAATACAAAGATTACTTGATGTCAACTTACTTCAATGTTAACAGAACACGGAAAAAATTTTAAGTGTATAGATTTCAATGATACTTGTGTCATAAGAAGAGAATAAAAAGAAAACAAATAGAAATTTTACCCTTACAAGTGTATCACATCTCAATGTTTTGTATATCACATAACTAATCTCAGCTTTATGTACTTGTTTGTCATTTATAGACAGCCAATGCAGTTCAATTACTCCCATACACTTGTATTTTATCCATAGACTAATTGAGCTGCATTGAATGTTCCCCAGGTAAGTTGCTTCTGCCCCATAGTCACAGAGAGATTCAAGGTCAACTTTAGATGCAAACTATTGAACTTACCTCTTTTTCTTTCCACCCTTTCTTCCCATCTCTCTCCCTTCCCTCTTTTCTTTTCCTCCCTTATCTTCCTATCACTTCCATTATGTTTTCCATTCACCCTTCCCTCCCTCCCTTTCTTTTTCTCTTCCTCCCTCATTCCTCCCTCCCTCCTTTCCTCCTTTCAGTCTTCCTTTTTTCTGTCTTTTTCTTTCTATCTGACTTTCTGTTTTTCTTTCTTTCTGTCTTTCTTTCTGTCTTTCTTTCTGTCTTTCTTTCTTTCTTTCTTTCTTTCTTTCTTTCTTTCTTTCTTTCTTTCTTTCTTTCTTTCTTTCTTTCTTTCTTTCCTTTCTTTCTTTCTTTCTTTCTTTCTTTCTTTCTTTCTTTCTTTCTTTCTTTCTTTCTTTCTTTCTTTCTTTCTTTCTTTCTTTCTTTCTTTCTTTCTTTCTTTCTTTCTTCCTTTCTTCCTTCCTTTCTTCCTTCCTTCCTTCCTTCCTTCCTTCCTTCCTTCCTTCCTTCCTTCCTTCCTTCCTTCCTTCCTTCCTTCCTTCCCTTCCTTCCTTCCTTCCTTCTTCCTTCCTTCCTTCCTTCCTTCCTTTCTTTCTTTCTTTCATTCTCTCCTCTTCACTAATCTTTGCTTTATCAGTTCATTTTAAAGTAACATGATGTACTCTAGGCTTACACTTTGTAGTATAGATCCTGCATTATCATCACCACTGTGCATCCAAAAACCTCTCCCATGCCTGTAGGTCTCTTCTCTCTACTGTGAGAAAATATTCTGTGGATATTTTACCTCTTTGACTATTTATACTTCTTATTCTCATCCATGGAACCCTCTGTATCTTAGGGGAAATCATTCTGTCAATGCAAAGAACAGTAGATATGACTTGCCAATTATATTCTCTTCTATTTTATTTGGTATACTTTAATTTTCATAATAATTAGGCTTTTGTTGTTGAATACAGTCTGTCATATTTGTATATAGCAGTGTTTGAATATGATATGATGTCATATGATACTATATGATTAAATATGATATGTAGTTTCAGTTAATGTAATGTTTAAGACATTTAACTTTTGGTAAAAACTCACCTAAAAGTCTTTTCTACCATGAAGTAAAGCAGATAAGCAAAGCCAAGAAGACAATTCAACCTTTTTTGTTTCTCACTGACCACAGAATTTTATTATAAATTGACTTTTGTGTGATAACTGTATTAATTTTTTATATTAATACCACAACGAGTAATACTTTAAATTGCTGTTTTCTATGTATCATCCTATATATGACTATCCATTTACATATATGTTTACATTCTCTACATAGTCAATGCATAGTAGGTATAAAAATATGTTTAAATAAAGTGGAATGAATATCATCAATTGTTTGACTCAGTACTGGGAATCATAATACAAAATGACTGCAAAGTGTCCATTTTATAAAAAACATGTTATCCATTGCTGTATCATTGTATTGAAAAATTTAGAAACATACCATTATTAAAGAGCATTAAGGAAATAACTCATGGTGTTAATTATTATTGATATTTCTCAGGCTTTATTTTAAATCCTGAAGTATGAGACACCATTAACTTCTCTGAATATAAATCATAAAGATCCCCATAAAATAATTTGACTCCTATCATAATAAGTCTCCTAGCAGAGCTGGGAGAAACTATAAGCTAAATGTAACTTCCTCTGGCAGGAAGGATCAAATGCCCTCAGGCAATTTCTCCCAGCACCTCACCTAATGTCTTGAGCCAAGATCTGCCTGGAATTGCCTTTATAGGGTAGAGAAGGGGTTTCTCAGATGGTATGTCTCTGTACCAAAGACTAATACTAATGCCAGTTAAATATTTCTCCAAGCTTTCACAGGAGTCTCTTCTACTTCACGGTAGTTTTGTATTTTAGTTGCCTTTGAGTTATCAGGGAGCTATGCTGACTTGCTTGGAGGCAAACAGCATTTCTCTCTGGTCTAATTACTTAGAGATCCAACGTGGCCAAACAAATTTGCTGGCAAGATCTCGCTAGTCCCACGATGATTGTGGTAGCATGAGAGAATATTTATACCAGCCAGTACAGAATACATGGTTAGATAAGACTGCCACATTCAGACTACCCCCTATCTATGAAGTGACCTGCAGGGAGGCAATCCAGGGCAGATGCAGAGGCCTAGGGCTTTTAGGTGTCTTGCAACATAGAGACAGAAATCAGACACAAGTGTAGCCAAAAAAATAGCCAGCATTTTTTTAAAAAAAAAAAGCATCTTAGAGCCACAATATTAACATTCTTTTAAAATTGTAATATACTAATATTCTGTATTATATTTTGAAAGAAATTCAGTCATCTAATAATGTGTCAAAGCATATTGCATCATTCAGGAATTTAATCTTGAGTCAGAATGGAAAAGGAAGAAATACCTTGTTAGGAGAGCCTTGAGGACCTTAATGAATTCCCCCTCACCACCTAAATAAACTCCCAGCAACAATTATTCTACATGGGCTTGTACTTACTATTCCTTCTATTAAAGATGTATGGAGGATATCAGAGAATGTATATATATATATATATATATATATACATATTTTGAGAAAATTTAATAAGTGTCATTGCAGGTTGGAATATTATATTATTCTAAGGTACCAGCCTTTCAGCTTCAGAAGTGCTTTCTAACGGGTGCTCAGGTATTTGGTATTCTTAGCCTTTGCGGTCACCTTTGGAGGTAGAAAGGGAAATGAAGAGATGGTTTTCATTCTGGAGTTCACAGGAGCTGGTCTGTAGTTTATTTCAGTGGATTGAATTTTATATTTCTTGATATTTTCTTTCTTCAAATGGAGATAGAATAAAAGCACTGAAATTATTTGGGAATGAGTTGGGACTAGGCTCTCTATCCCTGAGGAAATAGAGATCATTAGTTTATTTGTTATCTATGTTGGGTGGACAGCCAGAATATCAGGCAGTACAGAACACAGCAAGGGCCATATTCTTGTCCAGGAAGAAATTTTGTAACACTGTCACCTGATATGATAATTCAATCTAATTTGTGTTGTTCTCAGGGAACACTATTTCTTTTACTTAAAGAGTCTGGAATACCTTCATTTCTGAATATTTGTAGAAATATCCTTTGATCAGAGAAGGGACCGATATTTGGGAGCAGGTTTGATCCTATGCATTTATCAATTCTCAGAGCTTTACTTTTCTTGTTCTCTTTGAAATTGATTACAAAAATCTCACCGTTTCTAAGAACTTCATATGGTCATATAAATGACCTGCAATATATTTTCAAATATCAAAAATATGAACTGCAATATATTTTCCTGGAAAAAAAGTATGATTTCAAGGATGATAAAGTGTCAAAACTCATATAAGATTACTAGCTATAGCTTAAGTTATTATGGTAGTGTAATTACATGTCTAGAAATTTATTACGGCTCAACAGCTTTTGGTGATTCAATAAATACTCTTACAATAGTTATTTCACTGCCTCAACAATTTTACTCCTTAGGAGCAAAACACTAATTCTGCATATCTTAAGCTTCAAAAGATTAGTTGTATTTGTTACACTGAAAAGTTATTTTTTCTAAAAAAGGTTATTTTTTTGGTAATCTTTACTTAGTATTTTGAGCTTTATTAGTCTTTAGGAATTCCAAGGTTTGGATTATTTTTTAATATTTGCCAGTTATTTTAGTTTCTTAAATGTTGATATCCATATTTTCATGTTTCTTGAACATAGTTTGTTTTAACTTTCAAGACTTCATTGCCAAGATACCCATATATGATTACTCAACATGCATATTCAATAAAGGTCACATTAGTTAACTTTTCACGTCTCACAAAGATTTGAAGAAAGTTAATATACTAATGCAATTAGTACATCTCCAAAGACAGAATAAAAAAATTCTTGAGATGATATATGCTCCTAATAAGCCTTGTTAAAATAACTAAAATACATTCTCAATAGTTTCTGTAACCTAAACATTTTACTGAATTCTTTACTATCTCCTGTCTTGGCAACTTCAATGGCTAAATATACAAAAATAAGATATTAAATATTAATCTACAAACACTTTTAGAAATACATCTTATACAAATATGCCTACATTTATTCTATCAGTATAACATCTTTTGACTCACAGATTATACTAATTTTTTTCCATTTTTTTATTCTTTTTTTAAATTTTATTTATTTATTTTTTTAAGTATTTAATTTGCCTAAAAATTTTTTTTTTCCATTCTTAAGTTCAAATTTACTGTATAAAACAGTAAAAACATATTTTTTCTACCATTGTATATGAGACACTTCATTGCTCATGAATTTAATGACTGCAGTATATAAAATAAATATACATAAATCAGCTTCATAGTATTCACTAGATAGTAAAAAACAAAATAAATATTTATATTCAATTTCTACATAATGACATTTCTGATTTAATATGACACTTATCAGACCTGGGTTCATATCTCAGCACCCCATATGGTACCCAGAGACCTGCCAAGAGTATTCCTGGGAGTAGAGTTAGGAGTGGGCACTGAGCACCTATTATAGTCTCCCAAACACCCCTCTCCAAAATAATACTATTCCACAAGATATGTATTGAGTTTCTTCTCATGTATATTCTTTTGGAAGTATCTAGTGTGCTTACACTGTTAAGATCTGATAAAGTGGATCTTATGTCTGTGGCCTTTCTTCAACTATCTTGAGTAGAAAATAACCACTGTTGTTTTTTTATTCATTTATTACTTACTCATTCATTCATTTTTTGCTTTTTTGGGTCACATCTGGCAATGGTCAGGTGCTCAGGGGTTTCTCCTGGCTCTGCACTCAGGAATTACTCCTGGCAGTGCTCGGGGACCATATGGGATACCAGTGATGGAATCCGGGCTGGCACGGGCTGGCCATGTGCAAGGCAAATTCCCTTCCGCTGGGCTATCACTCCCGCACAACCACTGTTGCTTTAATAAAAATACAATGTACTCCTTGACATATAAATAGTATACCAAGGTATATACTATTTAATTTATAAATAGTACTCCTTGAAATCATTAGGTTATTAAAAAAAAGCAAAACCAGAAAACTTAATCCTCTCTGAGATACATTAAAAAATTAGCAAACTGTATAGTCACTATCACTATCTTCCCGTTAATTATCTATTTGCTAGAGCGGGCACCAGTAATATCTCCATATGTCTTGATTCATGCTAGTAGAATCCAAAGGCATCCGCTAGCTTGAGGAACATAAAGAGCCTCAAACCATTATATTAGGTCACGGGAATGACCTAATATAAATGTTACTGGTATTTGGCATATAAAATACAACACGAGCAGCTTGCCAGGCTTGCCGCGTGGGTGGCAGGCATACTCTTATAGTCACCTCTAAATAAAGCATTTATAGATGAACCGCGTGGACGCTAGTGACATCTCTGGTTCAGCATACCAGGGCCGGATTGAAAAAAAAAAACTACTGCAGGGTGTCTGTCGATGATCCGGGCTGTGATAGTCTGGTCTGCTGCGTGGAGTTGTGACGAGAGGGAAGTCCGGATGTGGATAATGGCGGGCCCCATGGAGTAGGGGAGGGTGGTCTGGCTTGTTGTGAGGCACGGCTGGGGTGGCAAGCCAGGGCTAGAACCCACCATGCCTCCCGGGCGCCTCACGAGCAGCTGGGCACAGGGAGAGCAAGTAGCAGCTCTGCCCCATGTCTGAGAGTCTCTGGTTCAGCATAACTGGGCCGGATTGAAAAAAAAAAACTGCTGCAGGGTGTCTGTCAATGATCCGGGCTGTGATAGTCTGGTCTGCTGGATGGAGTTGTGACGAAAGGGAAGTCCGGATGTGGAAAATTGCTTTTCCAACAGGCAATATAAAATAAATTATTGTGGACCTGCTATGGGGGTAGGCTTGAGGGATCACTGTATCACTGTCTTCCCGTTCATCATCGATTTGCTTGAGTGGGCCCCAGTAACATCTCCATATGTCCTGTCTCATGCTACTAGAGCCCAAGGGCATCTGCTTGCTCTAGGAACACAAAGAGCCTCAAACCATTCCATCAGGTCATGGGAATGAGGTCTATAATTTTTACTGGTATTTGGCATATCAAATACAACACATGTAGCTTGCCAGGTTCTGCCGTGTGGGTAGCATACTCTTGTAGTCATCTCTAAATATAGCATTTATTGATGAACGGCGTGGCAGCGAAGCTGGGCTGTGATAGCCTGGTCTGCTGGGTGGAGTTCTGATGAGGGGTAAGTCTGGATGTGGAAAATGGAGGCCCTCATGGAGTGGGGGTCATCTGGCTTGTTATGAGGCTCTGCTGGCGTGCCAGGCCAGGGCTAGAACCCGCCATCCCTCCCGGGTGCCTCGTGAGTGGCTGGGCATAGGGAGAGTCAATAGCAGCTCTGCCCCATGTCTGTGAGTCTCCAGACGGGGCCTCGAGGGAATTAGGCTTGAAGGATGGTCTTGAAAATGGAGACAATGGTGGCGGGGATGCTGATAGAGGTGGTTGGATTGCTGTGGGATACTGCATGCCGGGAACTTTGTAAATCACAGATTTAAATAAAATGGGAATGAAAAAAGAAAAGAACTGAAAAGCCAAAAAGGCAGAGAGCGGATTCAGCAGCATCTTAACTGCCATTCCCAAGTGTAAACCTCAGAACAGGTGTGAGGTGTTCAATGTGAAACTTACTTAGTTTCCTCTGGGGTTCCTCTATGGGAAAACTCCCATCTATTCAACCTAGATCTGAAGTTTGACTCCAAAGTATAAGATGTAATATATTCCAAGCAGTGGAAGAATTTTCTCTGACCTTTCTGAGAAGTCATGACCAATCTCTTAGGAATAGCTACAAATTCAAGGATTCTTCCCAGGAAACCTGGAGATGTGCATTAAAGAAATCAGAGTGCTTGGGCTTGGACTCTCCATAGGATGTTAGAAGATCAGGAATAAGACCCACGATTTCCCAGTACCTCTCCCTCAAGATATCTCACACACACACACACACACACACACACACACACTTATAAGCATAGTGCCAAAAGATCAAGTTTCTAAAACAGAACCATCTTTCCCACTCTCTTTTTAGAGGAAAATAGTGAAAATACCAACTTTAATGTAATTCTCCCTCCTGATACTTAAACAAATTGATCCTAAGAACTAGAGAATCTTAAACATCAGGCCTAATTAGCATAAAATTCCCAGCAACAGGTCCAAAACCAGGCAGTGGGGTGCAGTTTTGTTTGCTTGCTTGCTTTTTTTTAGAATTCCCTGGTAATTCTAAAGGACACCAACACTAAGAGTCACTGATGGTGAGCAATGCAGTATTTTATGATACATTTCTATAACATCAGAACGGAAAAGCTAAGATGCTAGTCCCACAATCAAATTCAGTCTCTGCCTCAAAAACTCATTTAATATTTCAGTGTCACATATTTTGTACCAGCTAAGAATAGCCATTATCTGATAATATGAAGATGAAGTGAGATCTTATATATAAAATTTTAATATAGTGAGTATTTTAATGTTGGTAAATGAAAAAAAATCAGTAAATGTTAGCAAATAATAAACCAAAGAGGTTTTAGTTTTACATGTTACTTCCCTTGCAAATACTTTTATCAGTAAGCTTATTAAACCAGGTTAATTAAACTATGTGTACATTTTTTTCTTCATCCAGGATATTAATGAAAGAGCAAATGTGTTAATTTTTTTCCATGTGGTGCATAATGTTATCAGGTTATCATCACTATACTACTTAATAACCTGATAATTGATTGCTCTAATTTAATCCCTCTATCAAATCAGCACCAACATCTACCAGCTATTATCTGACTGTTATTAAACTAATCTGTTTAACAAAATTGTACTATCTTAAGAGAAAAGCCAGGAAAAAAGTTTCAAGTCCTCTCTGAACCTCATTTTCATAATTTTTAAAATAGAAGATTTACATATATGATATCTCATGACTATATCAATATATTTTTGGAACACCGAATTCACAAAATGTAGCTAAAGCAATCTCATTGCTGCTATCACCCATCAAGTCATGGGTCAATGGCATGCTACCTGTTTCTGGAACCCTTCTAAGTCACTAGACAAAAATCTTTCATAATCCTTTAATAACACAATATTCTACTATATTAAATGTAGATAGTTTCATACTAGATTCAGTTTAATAAGCATTAATAAATTAAAAAACTAAACCATATATATATATATATGGATAATATGACTTAAATAACTCCTCTACATTTTTTCTGTGTATCACTTGTATCACTTGTCTTTTCGTTGTTCATCAATTTGCTCTTAGCGGGCACCAGTAATGTCTCTGTTCATTGGGAATGCGGTCCATTATTGTTGGCATAATGTTTTTGGCATATCAAATACACCACCAGTAGCTTGTCAGGCTCTTCCATGGCTCTGAGTTCACCCAAGGGGGCCCAGTCTTTCTCTATGTCAGACCATCGACCATCCAGGGCCCACAGGGCAGAGCCCTGGGTGTAGACAAGCCTATCTCCTGTCTGCCACCTGCCGACACAGCCAGGCACTGCAGTCACACCTGTAACACCTCAAGGAGTAATCTACACATTTTAGCAAAGTTTCCAATCTTGCTGGATATCCAGTCTAGCAAACCACATCATGAGAATTAAATAGTCAGGACTGGGTTTTACCTCAAAGAGGCAAGAAAGCATGCCCCAATCCATCCTCCAAAGTGGCCCTAAGGGACCCCCAGCACCACAGAGCCATAAGCTCCACTACTTTGGGGCACAGTAACCATTGGAGTGACCCCGGAGGACTGGTGGGGCTTCATTCCTCTCAAAAGAATCTCATAGTCCATTTATCATGAATTTGGGAATAAAGATTCAGAAAAATTATATAAAAATAGAACTTAAAAACAGAGCCTACTTTCAAGGTGACACCTGAGATCCAAGTAGGGGTGTGCCATTATAATTTATTATAAATTTATTAATTTATAATTAAAATTATAAATTATAAACTGTATAGTCCATGGTAAAAAAAGAATTAACCAACGTTAGAGGCTTCTTTTTAAAGTGATCACTGACTTAAAATATTTTACTTTAAAATAATGTTGGATTGATTACTTACTGCATAATGAAATTATATAAGATGGTAAAAGAGGAAACTAAATATAGTTAATATTATGGGAACTACATATTATATTCTAAAATTAGGTTTGAAAATAAAACTGTTTGATTAAAACTATGGGAAATGAACAACTTGTATCACTTAACTTGCTTTCAAGGGCTATACTTGTTGTAACCTTGTTATGAGCACTTAATTAACACTGACTGTATATCAATGACATTGTCTGTATATCATATTTTATCTATTCATCGTAGATGGCTACTAAGCTTGTTTAAATATTTGGTTATAAACATGAGTATAAATTAATTGATTTCTTGTTTTTATTCTTTACAGTATAAATAGGAATTGGAAATACAAGTCACAGCTCTTTAGTTATACACATAGGATCTCCCATAAACATCCAAACCCAGAGCACCATTGCTACAAATGATGACCAGACATTGACGCATTACAGTAAAACAAAACCCAAAGAATCAGCCAAGTATGATTCCCTTGGATCATTTCCCTTTAAGATATTTGGACGTTACACATTTCAAATATGTACACATATTTGCACTAGAATATATCCACATTTAATATATTTGTATATATATATATACATACATACATACATACATACATACACAAACTCAGATACACGGGGCAGGCTTTGCCTATACTCAGCTGATCATGAGGCACCAAGGAGTAAAAGCAGATTCTAGCCCTGGCCTGCCATCCCAATAGAGCCTTGCGAAGAGCCAGAAAACCCCGACACCACGAGGGCCACCATTTTTCAAAATCTGGACACTAAGCTCATCAGAGCTCCACCCAAGAGAAAAGTCACTCTCAAGCCCTGCTCGACAGAGTCCCAACCTACAGCGAAACCTATTTCAAACCCAGGAATATCTGATCTAGAGACTCAGATACACAGAACAGAACTGCTACTGACTCTCTCTGTGCTCAGCTGATCATGAGGCGCCTGGGAGGGAAGGCGGTTTCTAACCAAGACCCACCATCCCCTTAGCCTAGCAAGAAGCCAGGTGATATCCCACACAAGGAAGGCTGGCATTTTCAACATCCAGACTCAGCAGTTCATCAGAGCTCCATCCAAAAGAAAAGCAGATATCTTCCCAATGCGGTTCATCAGTAAATGCATGAACTGAGAGCCAACTACGAAGAGTATACCACCAGCACGGCAGAGCCTGGCAAGCTACCCTTGTCATACTTGATATTCCAAAAACCAGTGATAATTATAGACCTGATTCCCATGATCTGAAGGAACAGTTTGAGGCTCTTCGTGCTCCTAGAGCAAGCAGATGCCCTTGGACTACACTAGCACTCAACAGGATGTATGGAGATGTTACTGGTGCCCACTCGAGCAAATAGATGAACAACGGGAAGACAAGTGATAAAAGAGATACATACACACACAGACACACACAGATACACACACACAAGTCATACAGAACTTGGCATTTTTCAGTAGATTGACAGAATTTCTACCAGTTACTTCTGTCCCATACTAAGGAGAGAACTGGGAAAACCATAAAGCCATTTGTCTTTATTTAATCCTACCCTTTCTTCCTACTTCCTTTTCTTCCTGCCCTCCTTCTTTCCTGCCACTTAACTTTCATTATTTTTATTTACTTTTAAGCATACTTATTTTATAATAGTATTGTATTTATATTTTAAGATATTGCAACACCAACTACCAGCTGTCGAAATCCCTAGAGATTACTCCGAGAATAATTATCTTTACTATGAGGATGTTGTCTTTGATATTTTTTGTTTTGAAATTTTACTGCAAAATTTTATACAAACACTATTTTCCAGATACACTAGAAGAGTAATTAAAGCAAAATTTATGAAGTATATTTCTGATGAAAGTTGAACATTTATCTATGTAGATGAGAATAGACACAATTGAATTATTCTATTTGCAGAGTTAAAAATTATATGGCAATCAAATCACTTTCATTTATTTATTTTCTGATAATGCCATTGACTACTTGTGTTTTTATGGAGCTAGAATATGAAGTAAATGTGCTATATGCTTTAGGTGGCTAGTGGAAGGGAGCCTGGAGACATTGGTGGAGGAAGGGCAACACGTGATGGGGTTGGTGTTGGAATATTGTATGACTAAACAGTTCTGTTATGAAAAACTCTGTAAATCATGATGTCTTAAAAAGAGTAAATGTAATGAACAAAATTAAAATTCAAAGGATTTCATTTATCATAAATTAAAAAAAGAGATCAGCTATTTGGTATCCTTCACCTTGGTGATCACCTGTAGAGGAAGAATAGAAAATGAAGATATTGGTGCTTTTTCTTCTGTAATAGGTCCTTTCCTGCAAGTTCCTTATGACTTCCACAATCAAGAATGTGATTCTAAGGTATGAAACCCATAATAAGCACCAAGAGTCTGACCCTGATATTGCAACAGCCACAGCAGCAAAGTGAATGTAAGAGTCGTACAGAACTTCCTTATCCATGACTCTCCTAGACTATTTATTGGGCTTTATGTAAATAGTGGCTTAGGCAAGATGATGAAAAGTAGAAAAGTAGCCATGGGCAGTACCATGGAGAGTGCCCTGTTAACAATGTTGGTTCTGAATGTACATAGAAAGGCCTTTGGGGATATAATTGCCAAGAGCTTTGGGAGACCAATTAATGCTCACATTGCACTTGTTTATATTCTAGTCTTTTGAACCAAAGTGTATATAGGCATGAACACACAATTCTGAAGACTTCTATCACATTTGCAGAAAATTGTAAAATGTTTTGAACTGCTTTCTAGTCTGAATCAGAATTATGACATTGATATGGCCTAACCAATTGATCTGACATCAATGGGGTTGAGAAAGGTACACTCATGTTATTGATAATTTATGTAAATAGCTGATTGTTCTTTTGCAAACCTTTATGTGTTTTGACAAATTAATCTTTTTGAATAATTTATGTAATATTTTTTGTATTTGGATAATAAGTTTCTTATTCTTTTCATTGTGAATTCTGGACTAGAAACTAACAGATTGCCTGAGTGCTGAGTGTGGAGTAAATCCTGTTGTAGACTGAGAAGCCTGAAATCTGAGGGTGAGTCAACTGGACCTCCCTTCTTTTGGAAAATGTCTTACAAACACATGCTTTATGGTTTTTATGAATATAATTTCATTATAAAGTTTGTGATTGGATATGCAAGAAAAAACTTAACAACTATAACAGTCTACAGTGCCGTTAGCTTTTTATTGCAAATTATGTGTGAAACACTCTAGTTAAATAAATATTCAATGATTTTTATTTTCTTGCACACTGTGATCTTGGGTAAATCCTCTGGCGTATATGGTCCAGTATTACTGTCAGGACCTATCCCTGAGAAGAGAGCCAAGTGTTAGCCCTGAGAAAAGCTGGACATATTTCCAAAAAATACAAAAAATTGATTTCCATTTTGGTTATTAGAATTTTTAAAAAACTTATTCATGAAAACATCCACCTTATTATTATCAAGAATATCAAGCTCTTTCTTTAAAATCTGCAAGGTCAAAAACTTTCCTATATCTCATATTTTCTAACCTAAAGTAGCAAAATTTTGCCTGAGTCATTAGATTAGTTATCTTTCATTACACTGATTAGAAGAAAAATTATTTCCTTTAATCTTTCAATTGTATGCAACTTTCTATTTATATGCATTTGAAACAACCCAAACATGGCATAATTTTATTCAAGCCTCTAAATATATAAAATAATTATTTTGAAGTAGAAAGTATTCTCCTGTGAAAGTATTATGAACTGCTCTAAAATGATTAATCTATCATCCAACTGTCTTTCACTGAAAGATTATATCACTATCATTATCGCTATCTTACCGATAATGATAATCGCAGGCACCAGTAGTATCTCCATATGTCCTGTCTCATGCTAGTAGAACCCAAAGGCACCCGCTTGCTCGGGAACAATATACGGATGTATATGTGTCTATGTGTATATGTGTTCCAAATAGTTTGTAAGTCATGTATTCATTGTTGAAAGATCATAACAGAACTGTACTATTGAATATGAAATGTCTATAAGTAAGGATCATGACTTGAGGGAATTACATGTTAGCAAAACTTATAAATTTAGAAATTATATGATTTTAAAATCTATTTTCACAATACATATTTATTTTATATTCACATATTAAATTCTCAGTATGATAATCTAGTATCTGTTGATTCATCACCTTTTTATTCTTTTCTACTATTTGTCCCTAAGGGTCTTTAATTACTGCAACTCATGACAACTTTAAATATACTAAATTGTCATTACACCATTTTGGAAGGAGTATCAAAGATGAGAAACACATGGAAAATGTTCTACGAAAGTCCATAATTTTCAATCCTGAAAAATTACTTTGATTTTCTTTTTTTCTGATTATCTTCTACTGAAAATTAAATGTATGAATTGGACAAGTGTCCATTTTTTTTACTGTCTTTTTACTGTCCAGAGTCTTTTTATGTATTAATTTGATCATCATATTTTTATTTAAAACAATTAAAAATTAAATAATTGGCGCTATTAAACAAAAAAGTCATATATAGCCAATATACTTACTCTTCTAAATTGTACAAATTCTATTGAGTTGTTATTAGTGTAGAAAGCTTCAACTGAGGGCCGGAACGATAGTCCAGCAGGTATGGCATTTGCCTTGCACACCGCCAGCCCATGCTGGCCGGGTTCGATCCCTGGCATCCCATATGGTCCCCCCGCACACCTCCAGGAGTAATTCCTGAGTGCAGAGCCAGGAGAAATCCCTGAGTTTTGCCAAGTGTGAACCAAAAAAAAGCAAAAAAAAAAAAAAGACATCTTCAACTGAGTAATTTTTTTGCTTTGCTCCATAGAGAATTATTAGAAAGCTATCATAGTATTGGAAAACTAAGTAGCAACAAATAAAATACATTTTTAAACTGACTACAGTATTGAATTGTACTTATAATACAATAGCATGAAAAATCCATAGATCATATAAATATTAAATTTGTATGACACCACACAAATTGTTTACAAATGTTTTTTTTTAATAAAAGAATATGCGTGTTTCTTGTTATTCAAAAAGCCGTCCTGAGCTCACTTTTGATTGCCACATAAGTTCCAGGTTAAGGTAAGCAGTAATCTAACTAGCCCATTGAGAAGAGATAACCTCTCACCCAGTGGTGAAATGACTCTTTAAAGTTAATTTGTAAATCCTAGACCATTTTAAAATGATTAAGTGATGTTTTAGGCATAATTTACTTAGATTCTGAATTTCTCATTTCTTCAATACTACAACAAATAGCAAAGAGCTAAATGTTATAAAACTTTAACTTTTCTAATATGTCACTCATCTTTATTCAATTATGTTCTTTAGCTTTTAGTAAAACATACCATTTTAAATAAGTGCCACAGCATATACATAAATACCCAGGATAAATGTAACAATCTTTTTGTTCCCATTGTACACAACTTTCACAAATTACAATGTAGGCACATTTTGTTTTAGATTGCCATTTAGCCCTGGATTCTAAAGTAAAACATGAACAATTGACAATCTTTCATTACACAACATAAAATATTGAATAAATTATATCAATAGAAAATAAAATCTAGTAGTTCCATCTGGGAATCTTAAACCATTTGTGTTCATTATTATTCCTGTGTAATTTATATTTTTGTTTAAATACTTTAATATATATTAACTATATAAAAGCTAAGAAAATGGAATACAACATGAAAAATTTATCTTCTAGATTTTAGTTAGAATTAATGTTATTTCCAAAATAAATTATTTTACCTCTAAAATAATATTGAAATAAAATAATATTGAAAGATTTTTGCTAACAAACTGTTGACAAAACACTAAATTACTCTTATTATTTTATAAAAGTAATTAATATTTTACCTCTTATTTTGCCTGTTTTCAGATATATAATATTGTGCCTAATATACATCAAGTCAAATGGAAAACCATACAAATGTCTCAGAATTCATTCTACTAGGACTTTCTTCTGACCACACCATACAAATATTTTGCTTTGTAATTTTCTTGCTCTGTTATATGGTCCTATTGGGAGGAAACCTTCTGATTCTGATCTCTGTCCAGTGCAGCCCTCTGTTTAACCAGCCAATGTACTATTTTTCTCGTCCACTTATCATCTATAGACATCTGCTATACCTCCACAGTTACTCCCAAGCTAATAGCTGACCTGCTGGTGGAAAGAAAGACCATTTCCTACAGTAACTGTATGTTTCAGTTATTCGCCATGCACTTCTTCGGAGGTGTTGAGGTCTTTATTCTTATTGCCATGGCATATGATCGCTATGTTGCCATCTGCAAACCTCTCCACTATATGATCATCATGAGCAGGACAAGGTGCAATCTCCTGGTCCTTGCTGCCTGGGTGGGTGGGGCCATGCACGCCATGCCTCTTTTCTCTATAGTGATTAGTTTACCCTTCTGTGGTCCAAATAAAATCGATGACTATTTTTGTGATGTGTTCCCCTTAATTAAAATTGCTTGCACTGATACCTATATTGATGGTGTTCTTATAATTGCCTTTTCTTGTATGGTTGCCTTAGTTACTTTTGGTTATTTTGTTTTTTTCCTATGGAATCATATTATTTTCTTTAAGAAATCAGTCAGCTGAGGGAAGACAAAAAGCCCTGTCTACCTGTGGGTCTCATGTAATTGTGATCATCTTATTTTTTTGCACCTTACATATTTATCAACCTGAGACCCCCTTCTACCACTTTCCCTGAAGATAAAATAGTGTCCTTGTGTTACACCATCATTGCACCTATGTTCAATCCCTTAATCTACACCCTGAGAAATACCGAGATGAAAAACACGTTGAGAAAAGTGTGGTGTCAGACACTCCTTTCCAGAGAATCACATGCTTAACTAAATGAGCTTACTGGATGATGAAATGTCTAAAGAAAATGGTATCTATTAATAAAATAACCAGGACCTGTATATTTTATATACTATCCAAGAAGTGGAGACATAGGATTTTATATATCTGCTTATAATGAAAGAAACACTAGTTCCTACATACTAAAAATGATTTTAGCTAAGTTATTATTTGATGTTTAAGCATGCTTTTATATCTTGAGATACCTGAAAAAATATTGAGTCAAGGTTAACTGAATTAGTCATCATAATGTAATTGGACTATAATACATATTGGTCAATGATTTCCAAGGATCTAATCTTAAAATCTAACATTTTAACAACAATTTACATATCTTGGCATTGCACAGAAGCACACCTATACATAAGTTATATAACTCAAAATAACTAAAAGTAATACACAGCTTCTGCCATAGAGCATTCATTTATACAACATTATTTTCACTGACAACATGTATAAAAATTTATTGTAGAGTGTGATTTAAAATGTCTTTTTTATATCCACAATTCTACCAACTATTGAAATAATAAAATTTATTATTATTACAATATTATTTATTAATTAATCTAATAGAAGACAGATTGAGACTATAATTCAGAAAACTACAGAAAAATGTACTGGCATTTTGCTAAGTAGAGATTTTATAGTATCTGCAGCCAAACTCAAGGAACTGTGTAACAAAAATACCGCTTCTCCTGATTAACATTGCTGAGCAAAATTGTAACTACTGGATCCAGACTAACAACTTCTCTAATGAACAGCATAAAAAATAGAAAGTTATCGGAATAAAAGAATGTAATAAATTAAAAAGCTAAATTAACTGGTCTATAGTGATATTTGTAACAGCTTGATCTTAATTGTTAAATATTGAAAACAATCAGCATGTGCTTAAGCTAGTAAATATTAAAATGATGTGTAGTACACTCAAGCAATCACATTCTATTCAGTTAGAAAACGATGAGATAGTGGATGTAAGATACTGTGGTGGTCATGACATTGACGCTGACCAGGATTGATGTGGACGCCACTTTGCCCCATCAGCAATACCAGGTTTAGCTTTGGAAGCTCCTAATACTGTGTAGAAACACTGTCCTGGTGCTCTAACAAGAACTGTTGTCCAGTTGGCCAAATACCTTTGATAATGGCCCAAGGTTTTCTGAGACTGTTCGAGATTATACATATCATAGGAAATTTTCTAAAATTATATCTGTATATATATTTATATATACACAGAGATCTGAAATATCTCTCTGTGAGATTTTTCAGAGAGATTTGGAAAAATACAATATTCTGCTGTTTGCAAAGGTCAAAAATTGAGGTGCACAAAAGAGTATAACAACAAGGTGGTCAAAGAAGCCCCATTGTGTGTTGATGTGGATGACATAGAAATGGATTTAGCATAATTTGTCTATTACCATAAATGTTCTATTGTCATTTAGACAGACATGTCAATGAATTATTTTAGTTAAAAATGATGCATCAACATATATGTTTAATCTAATTTTTTAAACTATAATTTCTTAAGAGGGATTTTAAACCTGTATGAGGCAAGTGTCTATGTAGAACTATTTTATGATCCACACAATTTTTGTGAACCTAAACTGCTCTGGATATGAAGTTCATTAAATGCAAATTATATTATGACCGAGACATAAATACATGCTTTTGCGAGCATTTGAAAAAGTAGCATCTAAGAAAGATTCTAGAGTATCTGGAAGAAGCTTTCAAATAGTACTCATGTCTAATTGCAGAACAATATAATAGTACAAAAGGAAGATATATGATGTTATTTAATGTGAATGTTAACAGAACACAGAAATACATTTTTAAAAGTGTAGAGATTTCAATGATATTTGTGTCATAAGAAAAGAATAAAAAGAAATACAGAAAGAAGTATAATATCTCAATGTTTTTATATATCACATAACTTATCTCAACTTTGTTTACTGGTGTGTCATTTCTCAGACAATCAATGAAGTTCGTTACTCCTACACTTGTATTTTATTCCATAGACTAATTGAGCGCATTGATTGTTCCTAGGTAAGTTGCTTCTGCCTCATAGCCACAGAGAAATTCAAGGTCAACTTTAAATGCAAACTGTTTGGACTTCCTTCTTTTTGCTTTCTTAGCTTCCTTCCCACTTCTCTTTCTTCTGTCTCTTCTTTTTCCTCCCTTTTCTTCCTATCATCTCCATTAGGTTCCCCCATTACCTCTTCCTTCCTCCAATTCTTCCTACTTCCCTCCGTCCCTCCTTCCTTCCCTCCATCCCTCCTTCCTTCCCTCCTTTCTTTCTTTGTCATCCTATTAATGACTCTCCATTTCACATATCACAATACTTTCTCACGTAATTAATGGAGAGTATCGTTAAAATATGTATAAATAAATGTTGAATGAACATCACCAACTGTTGACTCAGTTACTGGGAATCATAGAACAAAATGGTAACAAATTTGAGCATTTTCTGAAAAAATACAATATGTTATACATTGCTATATCATTTTATTGAAAATTTAGGAAGCATGCCAACACTAAAGAGCATAAAGGGAATAACTCAATATCAATGTTATTGATATTGCTCGGGCTTCATATCAAATCCTGAATTATGAACATCATTAAATTCTCAGAATCTAGATCGTAAAGATTTATATAACATCGACTTTCCCAAACTATGTTTAAAATTAGCTTCATTATTTGAGAAACACAAGTGGCCTTGAATTAAATGTTATGGCTCTTTCACCGGAAAATGATTCTATGGAATCATGAAGGTTTTAACTGAACTTTTAGTATTTCTATTACATTCTGTCTTTCTATTCTATGTCAATGTTCATTTATTGCCAAGTGTGTTAGAGAGGGTGATGGTAGGGCTCTACATTATGAAGATAGCAGTATACAATTACTAAATATGTATGTTGAATAATGCTCACAGTAGTGCACTTTTCATGTCTCACAGAGATTTAAGAAAATTATTTTTATACAAATGCAATAAGCACATCTCCTAAGACAGAATGAAAAATTTCTTCAGATGAAATATGCTGATAATAAGCCTTCATAAAATAACTAAAATATATTCTCAACAATTTATGTATTCTAAACATTTTACTAAATTGTTTACTATATCCTGTCTTGGCAACTTCAATGATTAAATATGCAGAAATAAAAGATTAAATATTATCCTGTATAAACCATTTTAGAAATAAACCTGAAACAAATATGCCTACATTTATTCTATCAGTATAACATTTCTCAACTCAGAGATTATACTATTTATCAACTTTACTACAAATTTACTGTATATTCTACCATTTCCTTGTGGATAAAAGTTAGTTTTCTACCTTTGTATATGAGACACTTCATACTCATGAATATAATAACTGTAGGATATAAAATAATCATACATACAACAGCTTCATAGTAGCTACCAGACAGTAAAACAGAAATTAAATGTTTCAGATTCCATTTCCTCTGACAAGAAATTAATATCATGTGTAAGTTAACATTCAGAAATGTTGGTAGTATAAAATAATAAATAATAAAAAACGCTTTGTTTTTAGAGCAGATGACTCAAAAGACATCTTAATCAGATGGATACTGGACGCCTTGAGCAAACGGCCAAAAATGGGTTTTTTGTTGAAGTGGATTCCCCATTGAAATATTGCCTTTGATTGATTTTCTCTGTTGAAGTCCCATAGGCATCCTTTTAACTTGTGTTTGTAAGCATTCAAAGCCTCAAAGCTGGCATTAAATTTTGCAATTTAACCACTCTGTGTTTTCTGATTGAGTTTCTATTATATAATGTTATGACACCCCTCCCCTCCACCAGTATACATTTCCCACCACCAACGTCCCCAGAATCCCTCCCTACCACCTCTCCCTTCCTCCAACCTGCCTCTATAACAGTCACCATTTTCCTTTATCCTCTATCTTTCCCCTTTTTGGCATCATGGTTTACAGGTATTGAGAGGTTTTAATTCCTTTTTTTTTTCTTTTTGGGTCACACTTGGCAATGCTCAGGGGTTATTCCTGGCTCTGCACTCAGGTTCCTGGTGGTGCTCAGGGACCATATTAGATGCCGGGATCGAACCTGGATAGGCCGCGCCAAGGCAAACACCCTACCTGCTGGACTATCGCCCGGCCCCTTAATTCCTTTTCCTTTACCCAATTTCAGCACATCGCTCATATCTGGAGTGAGCATTTCCAATTTCCAACTATCGTGGTCATAATGGTCCTTTCTCTATCCCAACTGTTTTCTCACCCTCTACTTGAGTTCATTACAGCACTATTCACAATAGCCGGAATCTGCAAACAACTTGGGAACTCCAAAACAGATGATTGATTAATGAAACTATAGTGCATTTACACAATGGAATATAATGCAGCTGTTCTGAAAATGAAGTCTTGAAATTTGCTTTCAAATGGATGGACTGAATGGACATGGAGATACTGAGCGAAATGAGTCAGAAAGAGAGAAAGCAAGACATAGAATGATCACACTCAGATGGGGATATGAAATAAACAATATAGTATGAGACTAAAACCCAAGGACATTAAAAACAAGGGTCAGGAGAATTTGTCCACAGTTTTAAGACAACTGTGTATTATTAATATGTTATTGCCAAGACCAGAGGGACAGTACAATGGTGAGTGAGGTTGCCTTATGTGGTGCCAATGTACATTCAATTCCCAGTCCCCTAGAGCTACTATGAATGATCCTTTGATCTTAGAGCTGTAATTAAGCTTTGAAGACTTTGAAGTGCACCCCTCATAAAAAAGTACATGACTCAAAGATCCTTTTACTCAAACATATTACATGTAATGCATTTCTTTAATTTATTTGTTCCACACACTAATAATCTTAATAGTAGTGCATTGCTTGGGCTGATAGAGATGGCTTCTCTCTTATTCACTCAGATTCTCTGAGTCACTAACCTAATACCATTATAACTGACATTAATTCTCTTCTTAATCCAGAAATCTAGAAGAATAGTGCAGATTTTCATGAACCGTGCCTGTGACTAGTCCTGCTGCGCTCCAAGGAAATAGTGTCTGAGGCATGATAATTAATGAAAAGGTGAAAAATAGCAAGGGACATTACCACGGAGAGTGGTTCATAAGCTTTTGTCCTGTTTGTACTCAAAAAATGCCTTTGAGGATATATAATTTCCCAGAGCTTTAAAGGACCTATTACTGCTTGTGTAGCCATTGAAATTTATAATCTGCTCTTTGAACTCAATTGCATCAGACATGGGAATAAAAGATGAATCTGAGGCCTGAATCTTTGTATTAAATTTGCAGAGAAACTTAAAATACGTTTAGATTACATTTTCAGTCTCATAATAAAGATGATACATTGCATTCAACATTTCTATCCAGCTCTTTTGAGGTTGATAAAGATAAGCTCCTTGTATGGCTGATCATTTTTTGGAATATATACAGTAGTTTTTCTTTGTAAACTTTTGAAGTTAAAAGATATGCTGAGATTTCAAAACATTTTCAGATAATTGATTTGGATGGACTTGGATGACTGCTTGATAATCATCTTCATTTTCTTCTATGTTTCAGCACTGGAGACTAATTGGGAGAGTGAGTATGTCCTGGATCAACGTAAACGAACACCAACAGCTGATGGTTATTGAGTTCCCAGGTCAACTTGATTCAGGAAGTCTTCCACTATGTGTTAGACTGAATAGAGCTCTTTACAAGCAATTCTATAGCATTTCTTTTATGGGTGGGTGGCTCTAAATTAGAGCCATGTTAATTATTATTTTAACCAGTATTGTGGAATTTGATAACTAACACTTTATTATTATTATTATTTTTATTATTAACATTTCATTGAAATTAATCATCTGGATTCACTTAAGATACAATTTTATTAATAGATTTTACTTATCTTTAAATATATAAAATTTGAGTTATATTGAGATACAGTTACAAAGTTGACCATGATTGGAGTTCAGCCATATAATGTTCCAACATCCATCCCTTCACCCTTGTACATTTCCCACCACCAAAGATCTCAGTTTTCCACCCTCAATCCCCCTGCGTCTATGGCGAGCACTTTTCCCTGTCTCTTTCTCTTTTTCTTTAGCTCTCTCTCTCTCTCTCTCTCTCTCTCTCTCTCTTTCTCTTCCCTCACTCTTTCTCTTTCCTTTAGGGCCTTATGGTTTGCAGAACAGATACCAAAATGTTATCACGTATACTGCTTTACCTACTTCAACACTCAGTTTTTGCCCAAAATAATTATTTGAACTATTATTGTCAGACTAGTCCATTCTCTGTTCTAATTTACCTTTGTCCCACACAGAATCTTGCGGCATGTTTCCTATCATTGACCTATATCATTCAATAGAAAGTTTGTGACTTTTCTTGAAGAATATAATGTGATGACTATAAAATAATTTGTCATAATTCATTGTCTTGTATAATATTTAAGCAGCTCAGTAAAGAGAGTTAAACTAAATTTCTGTGTGTAAATTTTGTCCATACCCCAAGATTAAATACATCCTGATATTCTAATATCTAAAAAATCTGCTTATGCACAAGCATACACTATTTCAAAAAAATCTAATAAAATCTAGCTTATTTCAAAGTAGCTGTTATCCTAATAAGGTAGTTTTATGAGTCCTCTAAGGTATGTTTGCAGGATGATACAAACAAAAAAAAATTAATGTAGAATTAAGTGGAATCTTCCACTTAAAGACTTTTAGTAAAACTTTCTATGTGTAAGTATAATCAAAATGCATGCATCATTTCTGTTCTGTATTGTCAATTGAATAATATAATTCATATTTATTTATTTATTTATTCATTTATTTTGTGCTTTTTTGGGTCACACCCGGCAATGCTCAGGGGTTGCTCCTGGCTTTGCACTCAGGTATTACTCCTGGCTGTGCTCTAGGTTCCATATGGGATGCCGGGATTGAACCCGGGCCGGCGCAGCCAGCCGTGGAACAAGCGCCCCTACCCCTGGGCTATCGGCTCCAGCCCTGAATAATATAATTTCAACTTTATGTTTGCACTAAATAGAAATAATTCTACAGATTAGTGTTAAGATATGGCCTAAACATCACTGAATAATCCAAATGCCACGTTTTCACAAACAGTCACTAAATTCAAGTTTTCAAAGTTTTATTCAATATACCCACTGACTTGCTTTGCTCTGTGTACTTTTCCTTTATACATAGTAAGTAAATGTGCACATGGCATGTTAGGCAATTAGTAAACCATGTATTTAATGTGGAATACCATGACAGGAAAATACTGTTATTTGTCCAAATATATGGGTATTCCATATTAACTCACATGCCTCATCAATTCCTAATCAATGCGATATATATATAGAGATGGAAACTCCTTATGAGGAGAATAAACAACTGGTTTATGGGTCAACATGCGTTTATTTAATAGTCCATTAACTCTTTCCTCTGCTGTTGTACACACTCCTTCAATTGGTCACAGTCTTACCTTTCACTTTGCTGATTCCTCTTTTGCATACAATATTTCCTTAATATCACTATGTCGTTTTATGACCATAATACTTCTAAGTCCCTTTCTATTTCTTTGCCTCTCCATTCTAAGTGCACAAATCAAAAAAGCACAGAGATTTACAATCTGGTGTCTGATGCCAATTATTTTGCATATTCTTTATGCAGATAAAGGTACAATATATTAATGGATGACTTATCTTCTATTTGTCAAAGCTTCTATTTAAAATGATATTTAGGTTTGAAAGGTCATTTCCGTACCAAGTGGCTCACACCTCTATGTGATATTTCTAGCATCTTTTACCTTATATATGCAGAAAAAAATACATTAGTCATATTTTAAATAGAGAATTGGTATCGGTTGCTCTAAACAGATCAATAAATCCTTCCTCTCAAAGTCGTTATGGTTAACTCCATCCGCATAGGACAAATAATCATTTTGTTTTGCTTCATAAAAAGAAAATTGGAAATTAATAATCTGAAAACAGTTGTAAATACATTGTTTTCTAATATATGATTTATACTTTTGAATTATACTTCAAATTAGTTAGCTATACCACTGTATCAAGCATTTAAAATACCATAGCCCTGTTTCCATAAAAATTCTAAAAATATTATAAATGACCAATATACGATATATGAGTTAGTCAAATTAATATGTGACCAAATATCTTAACAATATTATTTTTTGCTTTTCAATAGAAATTCTATATCTCAGGTTTGACTATTTCGTCTAAAATCTTTGTCTTCAGAGAGAGACCAAGGTAAAAGTGAGGTATTTTTTGCAAACTTATTGGTAAAATAGAATTGCTCATCAATGGGTAAAAATCACTCCTGTGTTGATAAGTGATGCTTGGCCAGAAAGCTAGCATAGAGGTTTAATTACTTGTTTTCATTCAGTGACCTTTTTTGGTTCCTAACTAAACCAGGAGTAATCTCTGAGTAATGAACCAGGTACAGCTCAGAAATCAAAACAAGAAAAAAAATGATGAAAAAAAGAAAAAAGAATATATAATTATATAAAAAATTTTTAAAAATTTCTTTCTCATTCACTCATTTTTATAGCAATTCTTAGAGTTAAAAAATGCTTAATAAGAATATTTGTTTCTCCAATGCTATTTACTTTCATTTACAATGACCTATAGATTGAACGCAGCATTAATTTTTTTTAGTCAGAGAATAGGCAAATAGTAAGTAGAAAAAATTTAATGATATTCTCTTTCTTTAGCTATTGCTGTCACAGTTTTTAAAAATGGCACACTCATTTTTAAAAGACTTTAAAATTAGGATATAAATACAAATGATGAGTCTCAGATGCTCATTTTTAACAGGTTCACATATTTATTGTCATTCTTTGTTATACTGTATGGATCAAGCTTTATTTGTTTTGACATCTATGAACAATTTAATTGAGTTAATACGAGCAACTGATAACTATGAATTCTTTTAACAGTATCCAAATTATATCTATAAATTAAACGACATTGTTTCCACCAAGTAACTTTAAGAAACATTTGCATTTCTTTAGGAATTATGCTTAGATAATTTAGATAATTGGGTCAGATAATTAACAGAAAAAAGAAAAATTCATGTGATATGTCATGGGCCACTAATATATAATGATATTTTATATATTATAAATAGCATAATGTATATAAAATATGAAACTAATCTTTCTTTTTCGTGTTTAGACATTAACAAGAAACAAATATCAATGTAAGTATCAAGAATGAAATGATTTATTATAAAATTATAATAAAATGGTAAGACCTTAGAAATTTTGAGTAAAATGCATATTTATCATTTGAATTTTAATTAATAACTTATTCCACAATTGTCACACCCGGTGATGCTCAGGGGGTTACTCCTGATTCTGCACTCAGGAATTACTCCTGGCGGTGCTTGGGGGACCGCACGGGCAGAGCCTGGCAAGCTACCCGTGTCGTATTTGCTATGCCAGATACCAGTAACGATTATAGACCTCATTCCCATGACCTGATGGAATGGTTTGAGGCTCTTGATGTTCCTGGAGCAAGCAGATGCCCTTGGGCTCTACTTGCATGAGACAGGACATATGGAGATGTTACTGGTGCCCGCTCGAGCAAATCGATGATGAACGGGAAGACAGTGATACAGTGACAGTGATAGAAACTCAAAGCAGAGAAACTGGAATGAAAGTGGGTAGGGTGCTAGTCTTGCACAGGATTAACCTGGGTTCTATCCCCAGCACCTGATATGGTCTTTAGGAGCCCTGTCATGAGTAGTCCCTGATTTTAGAGTTAGGAGGAAGGCCAGAATAGAGGTTGGAGTAAACCCAGAGTACTGCTGAGTGTGGCCTAAACTCCAAAAAGTAATTGAAATTTAATAAAATATAAAGATAAATTCAACACATTAGACAATGAAAAGAGGCTCAATTAAATCAAGAATATTAATATTATCATTTAATTAAATTTAATTTGTTTTCAGAAAAATTAATAGACCCTACTGTTAATTTTCCATTTCTGTTTCATTTCTTTCAGATATATAACGATTTGTGTATATGGTCCTAAACTCAAAATGGAAAGTTATAGAAACGTCTCAGAATTCATCCTTCTAGGACTTTCCTATGGCTACAACCTACAAATGTTTTGCTTTGTGCTCTTCTTACTCTGTTACATTGCTCTGTTGGGAGGAAACCTTCTCATCATTATCTCCATTCACTGCAGCCCTCTTTTTAACCAACCAATGTACTATTTTCTCATCTTCTTATCCTCGATAGACATCTGCTATACCTCTACTGTTACACCCAAATTACTTGCTGACCTGCTAGTGGAAAGAAAGAGCATTTCCTATGAAAACTGCATGTTACAGATCTTTGCAATGCACTTCTTTGGAGGTACTGAGATCTTCATTCTTACTGCCATGGCTTATGATCGCTATGTTGCTATCTGCAACCCCTCCAGTACATGCTCATCATGAACAAGACAAAGTGCAATCTCCTAGTTTTAGCAGCTGGTATTGGTGGGGCTATCCATGCCCTTTCCCTATTTTCGGTGTGGTCGTTGGCTCACCCTTCTGTGGTCCTAATGAAATTGACCATTATTTCTGTGATCTCTACCCTTTGCTTGAAGTCGCCTGCAGTGATACCTACCTGACTGGTGTCCTTGTAATTGCTTTTCAGGTACACAAGCCTTATTTCCCTTGGTGGTCTTATTTCATTCGTATGGTTCTATACTCTATACTTTAAGGAATCAGTCAGCTGAGGGAAGACGTAAGGCTCTCTCTACATGTGGGTCTCACATCACTGTGGTCATCTTATTTTTTTGGACCTGCAATCTTTATCTATTGTCGGCCACCTACTACCTTCCCTGAGGACAAAGTGTTTGCTCTCTTTTACACCATCATTGCCCCTATGTTCAACCCCTTAATCTACACTCTCAGAAATACAGAGATGAAAAACACACTGAGAAAAGTTTGGTGTCAGACATTGCTTTCAAAAGGGGCCACACAATTAGTTTAAAGAGTTTAGTGGCTGATCAAATAGCTGAAAGAAAGAAATGTGAATACGTTAGTTTAGGAACTGCATGTTGTATTTGTCACTCCTATATTGAAAGAGAGAGTATAGTGCTCTAAATTTATAGTAATTGCTGAAAAATAACTAGTTTTTAACAGCAGATATTTACTTTTATCTTATCAAGTGTTTACAGTGTTTATATATTTCATTTTACCTACATTAAAACTTCTTCTAAACATAATAAGTTATATTCTCATAACTACTAATAGTAATTGAAATTAGTGTGAACCTCTAAGATTCAGAAAACTCAAAACAATTGCAAGGACACCTACCAGAAGAACTTTACAGTGTTACATATCAATTTTTTTTTTGCTTATTTTTTTTTGAGCCACACCCAGCAATGTTCATGGGTTTCTCCTGGCTCTGCACTCAGGAATTACTCCAGAGGGTGCTCAGGGGCCCATATCGATGCCGGATCAAACCCAGGCCAGCAAGGGCCGACTGCATGCAAGGCAAACGCCCTACCCGCTGGGCTATCGCTCCGGCCCATACATATCAAATTTATGGGCTACATACTGTGTAGTAAGCATAGACCATCATATGTAAATCCTAGCTATAGGATCAAGAAACCAAACTCCTACTCTAAGTAGAGGGGAAAAAGCAGGAAAATCAAACTATGTCCTAGTATAAGCAAGATAATGAAAACAAAAAGCGTTTTAGCCTCTCAGGTATATTTTGCAAAGCTTTTACCGATAATTGACAAACACTGTAAGTATTCAGCACTACTTACAATTACTTACAACTAGACAGTTGGTAACAAAATAAATTGTGGTGCGTTTACATAATTGAGTTGCGACTTAATTGCTAAAAGTAATACATGTATAGCCTAGTATAACATTCTAAAGCCAATCTAAAATGTAAGAACACTCTATGATTTCAATGATGGGATATTCCGTAAAAAATTCAAAACCTGGAAGATACTAAAAAGTAGATTGACTGAAGGGACCAGTATGACAACAACAGTTGAAAATGATCATTGGAGACAAGAATTCAGTGTTGCAACTAGTAAAGGACATGCATGATAACGTTTGTTATCTGTACTGCAGCCATAAAGCCTAAAAAGGAAAAGAGGGAGACAGGTGGGAGGAGAAGGAGAGAGGGAGAGAGAGAAAGAGAGAGAATAGTACCTGCCATAGAGGCAAGCGGGGAAACACTGGTGCTGGGTAATGTACACTGGTGAAGGGACAGGTATTAGAACATTATATGCTGGAAACCCAATCATGGACAACCTTGTAACTGTGTATCTCACTGTGATTCAATTGAAAAGTTAAGACATATTTTTAATGTAAATGCACAAGATGATTTGCTTGGGCATTTATAAAAATCATTAGGTATGCCCTTCTAAGAATTACTTTTAAATTAGAAAAGAAAAATATATAAAGTTGGTTGAGAGCAGTCTGGGTTAGGTAAATCTGTGAAGCTTATGGGACATCTAAGACCATAAAAACTGTTCTGTGTTCCCAACCCTACTTTTGTATTCATAGCAGCATTATTCACAATAGCCAGAATCTGGAAACAACCAGAGTGCCCGAGAATTGATGACTGGATAAAGAAGTTTTGGTACATCTACACATTGGAATACTACGCAGCTGTTAGGAAAAATGAAGTTATGAAATTTGCATATATATGGATGGACATGGAAAAGATCATGTTGAGTGAAATTAGCCAGAAGGAGAAACAGATACAGAATGACTGCATTTATTTGCATGATATAAATATATATGTACATATCATGGTACCAGTATCCAAGGTCAAGTGAAACATGGATCAGAAGGTCTTGTCAAAGGTGAAAATTATCTCAAACATGTGGGAGTCAGAGGCTAGATAAGACAGAAAATGGAACGGTGTGCTAACAATTGTCGAAAAGTACTAATGCCAACCTAGAACTGAGCATTAAATACAGGCAAAAAGATGCACATGACAACCCTTTAATGTATGTTCTATAATCCACAATCTTGAAGGGAAGGAAAAGAGAAAGAGATAAAAGAGAAAGGGAAAGAAATAAAGAACCTACCATGGAGGTGGGCTCTGGGAAAGTGGGGGAAACCAGGGAAGTTGGTGGTGGGTGATGGGCACTTGTGTGGAGGGATGGGTGCTGGAACACTGTATGACCAAAACCCAAATATGAACATCTTTGTAATTGTATATCTCACGGTGGTATAATAAAATACTTAAAAAATATAAAAACAAACGAAACAAAAAAAAACTGTTCTGTGTTCAACATCGTTTTGGATATTCTGATTGTAAATATTTGTAACCATAAATTGTACAAGAAGATTGACCTGCTCATCTAAATGATATATTCCTGGTAGAACCAATGGACTAATGTAGTTTAAATTGATTTGCAAAAGCTACTGTAGTAAAAACTATTATTCTCCTGTGTTGGGACAGTAAATATGAGACAGTGAGTATGAGAATTATTTTGAGTGGTTCAACTGTTTTGTGGAATTTCTCTGAAAATGAGTTTTATTAAATAAAAAAAGAATGTTATGACACAACAAATGTCCTTTTGTAGATATATGGAAGAAAAAGAGTTTAGGAGAAATTTTTTGGAAATCAGAAGTAGGGGCTAGAGCCATAGCACAGTGAGTAGGGTGTTTACCTTGTTGCTACTGACCAGGGTACCGTCCCAGGTTTCCTCTACGGTCCCCGATCACCAACAGGAGTAATTCCTGAGCATGGAGCCAGGAGCAATCAATGTGCATCGCCAGGTGTGACCCAATAGGCAAAAAATAAATAAATAAATAAAATAAAAAAATTCAGAAGTAAAACTCTTAGAAAAGAATTATGGGTTGAAACTCAGTGCTTACACAGAAAATACCATAACAGAAAAGGGACTGAATAATAGGATTTTTATGGCAATCGGATAAGTAAAAGACTTCTCAAAGTTTTCAAATAAATGCAATAGAAGACTATAAACATCCAGTAGGCACGCAGCCAGGAAACTGATGGGGCTTTGATTTCCTTCTCTTGCATTTCCTCTCCTTCATATTCTTTCTTTCTCCTTCCTTCCTTTCATTTCTTTCTTTGTCCTAGTTTGAATAGTTCTTCCACTCTGTGCTGGTATTTTCCCTTTCCTTATATCCTTTCCTTTCTTCCCTTTTCTATATGTTCTTAGTTCGTTCTTTACTTTTATTATTATATTATTGTCTTCATGTCCAGACTGGAGCATGGACAAGGACCCTGGCACTATGGTATTTGCTGCCCTTTCTGTGCCATTTCCCATTTTTCTTTGAATGTTATCACATATTTGGCCCGTGACCTTTTATCAGCAAGAGCTAGATTTTCTCATCTCTAAGTGAGGGATTTTCTCATCTCTGAGAAAATCCCTGCACGGCAGAGCTCTGGCAAGTTACCCGTGTCATATTTGATATGCTAAATAATGCCAAATACCAATAACAATTATAGACCCATTCCCATCACTAATGGAATGGTTTGAGACTCTTTATGTTCCTGTAACAAGCAGGTGCCCTTGGTTCTACTTGCAGGAGACAGGACATATGGAGATGTTTCCTGTGCCCACTGAGCAAATCGATGATGAAGCACGAAGACAGTGATACAGTGATTATTTTATTGTACTGTCATTGCTTTACAATAATATTTTTGCTTTGTTACAGTTTCACTACCAGGTTTCAAAATGTTCACTACTTCCCCATCTCCCTTCCCTTTACATCAGAAAGACCTTTATGATAGTTCACAATATTGTTTTGAACCCATGGAAGAATCTAAACATCAGGGGTTATTTCACATTTTAAATAAAAGAAATTAGATATGCATGGCTGCTTATATTCTTCATTTTTGTTTCGATTTAATTACTGTGGACTTATGGACTATTTGTCTTTTGGTGATAAAGAACAATATGTGAGATCCTTAGGCTCTTCCCACCAGCCCCGACGCCCAGCAGATCCCCGGCTCTTCCCACCAAGTACGCTCCCGCTGGCGGGCAGCCCCTGAGCCACTCGCTCCAGGAGAAAAGGCTCCAGCTTTGAGGAGGGGACCAAGCCCCACCCAGCATCTTCGACCTTCCACTGCACAACCCCCAACCTGACCCCCTGACTCGGAACCATCCACCGACAACCCCAAAATTCAAAACAGCACGGACACTATTTGCTTTTACGCCGAACCATTGTCTATCTACCTGAGATACCACTGAACATTGTCCTTACACTCTTGCTATACGTCCCTTAGCTCAAAGTAATTCAGTCACCTACTAACTCCCATTGACTAGTCACCCATAACACACATTTCAACCTACGATAGCCATTATGGTAGCAGCGCAGAAGTCCTTCAAGCTCTATGATTTGAAGTTACTAATACAGATGAGTCCAGCAATAATGATGAGCTATATAACTTCTCTGTCAAAGGAATTTTGAAGCAACTGTTAAAGATGTACAAGGAAATAAAAAACAATGAAATACAACGTCAATAAAATACAGGAGGAAATGATAGTAGAATTGAGTATATTTCAGACCAAAGTACAAACAGAATTGACAGATATTAAAAATGAGGTAAGTGAATTGAAAAACACAGGAGAAGGCCTCCAAAGCAGAGTAACAGCTACCGAAGAAAAGAATTAGTGATCTCAAGACGAGGTTCAGAGATTCTGTAGACAACACCAGAAAATGGAAAAAAGACTCACAATCAATGAACAGACTACCAGAGAAAATCGGATGAAGCCAAAAGGAACAACATACGCATCATTGGAGTCCCAGAAGTGCAAGAAGAAAACCCTGATGAAGAAGAAACTGTCAGC
>JAJIBD010038321.1:0-41042 GCA_021461705.1 Cryptotis parvus | reverse complement strand
ACTGGTGGGACCTGTTCCTCTCAAAGAATCTCATAGTCCATTTATCATGAATTTGAGATAAAGATTCAGAAAAAATTATAAGAAATAGAACTTAAAAACTGAATCTCTTTCTAGCGGTGACACTTTGAGATCCAAAATGGGGTGTGCCAGTACTGTTTATTATAATTTATTAGTGTTGCAATTATAAATTATAAAACTGTATAGTCCATGCTACAAGAATTAATTAACATTTAGAGGCTTCTTTTTAAAGTGATCACTGACTTAAATATTTTACTTTAAAATAATGTTGGCATTGATTACTGCTATAATGAAATTATGTAAAGATGAAAATGAGGAAGCTAAATATAGTTCAATATTATAGGAAGTACATATTATATTCCCTAAAATTAGGTTTCCCATGAAAATGAAACTGTTTGATTAAGAGCTATTAGGGAAGAGTAACTTGGATCACTTAACTTACTTTCACGAGGCTATACTTGTTGCTTAATCTTGTTATGAGCACTTAATTAACACTGACTGTATATGAATGACATTGTCTGTATATCTATATTTTATCTATTCATCATACATGATCACTCACTAAGCTTGTTTAAATATTTGGTTGTGAAAATGGTATAAATTAATTGATTTCTTGTTTTTATTCTTTACAGTATAAAATTAGGGATTGGAAATACCTCACGACTCTTTGGTTATACACTAGGGGTTTCCCTTCTCGAAATCAAACCGAGTTACTCATTGCTACAAAGATGACCAAGACATTGAAGCATTACTGTACCACAAAATTCAAAGAATCAGCCAAGTATTGATTCCCTTGGATCCATTCCCTTAAAGATATTTGGGCGTTTATATTTCAAATATATGTACACATAATAGCAATAGAGCATATCCACTTTAATATATTTATATATATATATATAAATACATCCTTTCTTTACATGCCAAGCTACACAAGCTCAGATACACGGGGCAGGCTTTTACTTTGTACTCTAATGATCATAGGGGCTAGGAGTAAGAAACAGATTCTAGCCCTGACCTGCCATCCCAATAAGGCCTTGAGAAGAGCGAAAAAACCCCGACTCCAGAGCTTCCATTTTCAAAATCTGGGACACTAAGCTCATCAGAGCTCCACACCCAAGAAGAAGTCAGTCTTAAGCCCTGCTCACGCACAGAGTCCCAACCTACAACGAAACCTATTTCAAGCCCAGGAACCTTATACAGATCAAAGGGCTCAGATACACAGAACAGAGCTACCCCATGACTCTCTCTATGCTCAGCTGATCATGAGGCGCCATGGGAGGGAAGGCGTTTCTGGCTAAGACCCACCATAACATAGCCTAGCAAGAAGCCAGGTGATATCCCCACACAAGGAGGGCTGCCCATTTTCAACATAAGACTCTACTGGTTCATCAGAGACTCCATCAAAAGAAAAGCAGAATCTCTTCCCAATGCGGTTCATCAGTAAATACATGAACTGAGCCAACTACGGTATACCACCAGCACGGACAGGCAAAGCGGCTGCTTACCGCCCTAACTTCATATTCAAAAACCGGTGATAATTATGGCCCTGATACCCACGTCTGAAGGAATAGTTTGAGGCTCTTCAGTATTGCTTCTGAAAGACAAACGATGCCTGGGACTCACTAGCACTCAACTGCAGAAATGGAGATGTTGCACAGGGTGCCTGAGGTAAATAGATGAACTATGGAAGACAAAATGATAAAAAAAGGATACATACACACAGACACCACAAAGATACACACACAATTCATATATAACTTGTAAGAATAAAATGCCCTAAAAACATTTTATATTCATCAGATAGTATTTTGGGTTCTTATACTAGGAATTTTATAATTATTATTTCTAAATTAAAATTTTTCGAGTAGATTGATAGAATTTCTACCAGTTACTTCTGTACTTACATACTAGGAGAGCACTGGAGAACACCATAAAGCTATTTACGTCTTTTATTTAATCCCTACACTAACTCTTCCTACTACCCTTTTCTTCTGCCCTCCTCTTACCCTGCTACTTAACACGCATTATTTTTATTTACTTTAGAGCATACTTAATTTATAATATTTGTATTTATATTTTTTAATATAGCAGCACAAACTACCAGCTAGTCGAAATCCTCAGAGATTACTCCGAGATTAATTATCTTTACTATGAGGATGTTGTCTTTGATATTTTTGTTTTGAGAATTTTACAAATTTTTACACGAAACACTATTTTCCAGATACAGTAGGAGGTAATTAAATCAAAATTTAGGAAGTATGTTTCTGATGAAAGTTGAACATTTATCTAGTAGATGAGAATAGTTACAATTGAATTATTCTCTCTGAGTTAAGAATTATATTGCTTAATCAAATTCACTTTCATTTATTTATTTTCTAATAATACCGTTGAGTACCATTTGTGTTTTTATGGGCCTGAATGAAGTAAATTTGCTATACTTTGCTGGCTAGTGGAAGAACCTGGGAGACGAATGGTGGAGTAAGGGCAACCTTACGATGATGGGGGGTGTGTTGGAATATTATTATGATATACAGTTCTGTTATATGCAAACTTCCTGTGAAATCATGATATGTAGAAAAGAGTAAATGTAATGAAAGGTAAAATTCAAGGATTTCATTTATCATAAATTAAAAGAGTTCAACTATTTGGTATCTTTCACCTTGGTGATCGTCGAGAAGGAGAAAGATAGAAATGAAGTATTGATGCTTTTTCTTCACTTCTAGTAGGTCGCTTTCCTGCAAGTTCATTATGACTTCCACAATCAAGAATGTGATTCTAAGGTATAGAGACCCATAATAAGCACCAAAGAGTCCCACCCCCTGATATTACAGCAGCCACCTTAGCCGAAAGTGAATGGAAGAGTCTTTTAGAACTTCCTTATCCATGACTCTCTAGACTATTTATTGGGCTTTATGTAAATGGTAGCTTGAGGCAAGATGATGAAAAGAGGAAAAATGGCCATGGGCGGTACCCTCGGGAGTGCCCTGGGAACAATGTTGGTTCTGAATGTACGTAGAAAGGCCTTTGGGGATATAATTGAAGAGCTTTGGGAGCCAATTAATGCTCCATTACACTTGTTTATTTTAGTCTTTTGAACCAAAGTGTATATAGGCATGAACACACATTGAGACTTCTATCACATTTTCGGAGAAAATTGCTGTAAAATGTTTTTTGAACTGCTTTCTAATTTGGAATGAGAATTTTGACCGTATGGCCTAACAATTGATCTGTCATCAATGGGTTGAGAAAGTACACTCAATATTATGATAATTTATGTAGAATAGCTTCATTGTTCTTTTGCAAACCTTTATTAAGGTTTTTTGACAGATGATCTTTTTGAATAATTTATGTAGTATTTTTGTATTTGGATAATTGGAAGTTTTCTTATTCTTTTCATTGTGAATTCTGGACTAGAAGCAAAGATTTTGCCTGAGTGGTGAGTGTAGGAGTAAATCCTGTTGTAGACTGAGAAGCCTGAAATCTGAGGGTGAGTCAATGGACCTCACTTCTTTTTTTGGAGAAATGGCTTACAAACACATGCTTTATGGTTGGAATATAATTTCATTATAAAGAAATTTGGGATTGGATATACCAAAGAAAAACTTAACAACTCATAACACTCTACAGTGCTGTTAGCTTTTTATTACCCTCTAAAATTAGTATGAAACACTCTAGTTAAATAAATATTCAATGATTTTTATTTTTCTTGCGCTGATCTTGGGTAATCCTCTCCCGCCGTCTATGGTCGGTACTGTCTAGGACTATCCCTGAGAAGAGAGGGCCAATGTTAGCCTGAGAAAGACTGGACACGAAAGTTTAAAAAAATACAAAAATAGATTTCCAATTTTGGTTATTAAATTTATGAAAACTTGTTCCTTGAAAACATCCACCTTATTATTATCAAGGGTATCAAGCTCTTTTTCTTTAGAAATCTGCAGGGTCAAAACTTTCCTATATCTCATATTTTACTCTAACCTAAAAGTGTAAAATTTTGCCTGGTCATTAGGTTAGTTAGCTTCTACATTTACACTGATTAGAGAAAAATTATTTCCTTTAATCTTTCAATTGTATGCAAATTTCTATTTATATGCATTTGGAAACGAAAACTGAAACTTATAGCATAATTTTCATTCAAAGACTACCTAAATATATAAAATAATTATTTTGAAGTAGGAAATATTCTCCATGTGAAAGTGTTAGAACTGCTCTAAAATGATTAGTCTATCATCAACTGTCTTTCACTCAGAGATTATATCACTATCATTATCACCTATCTTTCCATCGTCATAATGCTAGAACGGCACCAATAATAATCTCCATATGTCCTGTCTCGTAGCTATTAGAACCCAAAGGCACCCGCTTGACTCGAGGAACAATATACGGGATGTATATGTGTCTATGTGTATATGTGTTCCAAATAGTTTTGTAAGTCATCTATTCAATAGTAAAGATCATGAACAGAACTGTACTATTGAATATGAAATGTCTATAAGTAAGGATCATGAACTTGAGGGAATTACATGTTAAAAAAAACTTATAAATTTAGAAATCATTTGATTTTAAAATTCTATTTTCACGATACCTATTTATTTTATATTCAATATTAAATTCTCAGTATGATAATCTAGTATCTGTTGATTCATCACCTTTTATTCTTTTCTACTATTTGTCCCTAAGGGTCTTTAATGCTGCAACTCATGACAACTTTAAACATACAAAATTATCATTAACTTCCATTTGGAAGGAGTATTAAAGATGAGAAACCCATAGAAAAATGTTCTACGAGGCTCCATAATTTTCAATCCTGAAAAATTACTTTGATTTTCTTTTTTCTCGATTATCTTCTACTGAAAATTAAATGTATGAATTGGACAAGTGTTTTTTTTACTTCTTTTACTGTCCAGAGTCTTTTATGTATTAATTTGATCATCATATTTTTTATGTAAAACAATTAAAAAAGTAAATAATTGGCCCGCTATTAAACAAAAAAAAGCCATATAGTAATGATACTTACTCTTCTAAATTGTACAAATTCTATTGAGTTGTTATTAGTGTAGAAAGCTTCAACTGAGGGGCCGGAACGATAGTCTAGCAGGTATGGCATTTGCCTTGCACAGCGCCAGCCCAGGCTGGCCCTGGTTCGATCCCGGCATCCCATATGGTCCCCGCTCACACTCCAGGAGTAATTCCTGAGTGCAGAGCCAGGAGAAACCCCTGAGTATTAAGTGTGACCCCAAAAAAGCAAAAAAAAAAAAAAAGAAGACAGCTTCAACTGAGTAATTTTGCTTTGCTCCATAGAGAATTATTAGAAAGCTATCATAGTATTGAAAACTAAGTAGCAACAAATAAAATACATTTTTAAACTGACTACAGTATTGAATTGTACTTATAATACAATAGCATGAAAATCCATAGATCATATAAATATTAAATTTGTATGACACCACACAAATTGTTTACAAATTTTTTAATAAAAAAAGAATATGCGTGTTTCTTGTTATTCAAAAGGCGTCCTGAGCTCACTTTTGATTGCCACATCAGTTCCAGGTTAAGGTAAGCAGTAATCTAACTAGCCCATTGAGAAGAGGAACCTCTCACCCAGTGGTGAAATGACTCTTTAAAGTTAATTTGTAAATCCTGGAGACCATTTAAAATGATTAAGTGATGTTTTAGGCATAATTTATTTAGATTCTGAATTTCTCATTTCTTCAATACTACAACAAATAGCAAAGAGCTAAATGTTATAAAACTTTAACTTTTCTAATATGTCACTCATCTTTATTCAATTATGTTCTTTAGCTTTTAGTAAAACATACCATTTAAATAATGCACAGCATATACATAAATACCCAGGAGAAATGTAACAATCTTTTTGTTCCCATTGTACATAACTTTACAAATTACAGTGCAGGTACATTTGTTTTAGAATTGCCATTTAGCCCTGGATTCTCAAAGTAATACATGAACAATTGACAATCGTTCATAACACAGCATAAAATATTTAATAAATTATATCAATAGAATATAAAATCTAGTAGTTCCATCTGGGAATCTTAAACCACTTGTGTTCATTATTATTCCTGTGTGAATTTATATTTTTTGTTTAAATACTTTTAATATATATTAACTATATAAAAGCTAAGAAAAGGAATACAACATGAAAATTATATCTTCCTGATTTTAGTTAGAATTAATGTTATTTCCAAAATAAATTATTTTACCTCTAGAATAATATTGAAAGATTTTTTCTAACAAACTGTTGACAAAACACTAAATTACTCTTATTATTTTATAAATAATTAATATTTTACTCTTATTTTGCCTGTTTTCAGATATATAATATTGTGCCTAATACATCAAGGCAAATGGAAAACCATACAAATGTCTCAGAATTCATTCTACTAGGACTTTCTTCTGACCACACCATACAAATATTTTGCTTTGTGATTTTCTTGCTCTGATATATGGTCCTGTTGGGAGGAAACCTTCTGATTCTGATCTCTGTCCAGTGCAGCCCTCTGTTTAACCAGCCAATGTACTATTTCCCCGTCCACTTATCATCTATAGAATCTGCTATACCTCCACAGTTACTCCCAAGCTTAATTGCTGACCTGCTGGTGGAAAAGAAAGACCATTTCCTACAGTAACTGTATGTTTCAGTTATTCGCCATGCACTTCTTTGGAGGTGTTGAGGTCTTTATTCTTATTGCCATGGCATATGATCGCTATGTTGCCATCTGCAAACCTCTCCACTATATGATAATCAAGAGCAGGACAAGGTGCAATCTCCTAGTCCTTTCTGCCTGGGTGGGTGGGGCCATGCACGCCATGCCTCTTTTCTCTATAGTGATTAGTTTACCCTTCTGTGGTCCAAATAAATGATGACTATTTTGTGATGTGTTCCCCTTAATTAAAATTGCTTGCACTGATACCTATATTGATGGTGTTCTCTTATGATTGCCTTTTCTGGTATGGTTGCCTTAGTTACTTTTGTTATCTTGTTTTCCTATGGAATCATATTATTTTCTTTAAGAAATCAGTCAGCTGAGGGAAGACAAAAAGCCCTGTCTGCCTGTGGGTCTCATATAACTGTGATCATCTTATTTTTTTGCACCTTACATATTTACAACCTGAGACCCCCTTCTACTACTTTCCCTGAAGATAAAATAGTAGTCCTTGTGTTACACCATCATTGCACCTATGTTCAATCCCTTAATCTACACCCTGAGAAATACCGAGATGAAAACACGTTGAGAAAGAGTGTGGTGTCAGACACTCCTTTCAGAGAATCACATGCTTAACTAAATGAGCTTGGATGATGAAATGTCTAAAAAGAAAATGGTATCTATTAATAAAATAACCAGGACCTGTATATTTTATATACTATCCAAGAAGTGGAGATATAGGATTTTATATGTCTGCTTATAATGAAAGAAACACTAGTTTCCTACATACTAAAAATGATTTTAGCTAAGTTATTATTTGATGTTTAAGCGTGCTTTTATATCTTGAGATACCTGAAAAAATATTGAGTCAAGGTTAACTGAATTAGTCATCATAATGTAATTGGACTACACATATTGATCAATGATTTCAAGGATCTAATCTTAAAATCTTGCATTTTAACAACAATTTACATATCTTGGCATTGCACAGAAGCACACCTATACATAAATTATATAACTCAAAATAACTAAAAGTAATACACAGCTTCTGCCATAGAGCATTCATTTATACAACATTATTTTCATGACAACATGTATAAAAATTTATTGTAGAGTGTGATTTAAAATGTCTTTTTTATATCCACAATTCTACCAACTATTAGAAATAATATAATTCATTATTATTACAATATTATTTATTAATTAATCTAATAGAAGACAGATTGAGACTATAATTCAGAAAACTACAGAAAAAGCACGCCCAGCATTTTGCTAAGTAGGTTTTATAGTATCTGCAACCAAACTCAAGGAACTGTGTAACAAAATACCGCTTCTCCTGATTAACATTGCTGAGCAAAATTGTAACTACTGGATCCAGGCCAACAACTTCTAATGGGCAGCAGTAAAAAATAGAAAGTTATCTGAATAAAAGAATGTAATAAATTAAAAAGCAAAATTAACTGGTCTATGGTGATATTTGTAACAGCTTGATCTTAATTGTTAAATATTGAAAACAATCAGCATGTGCTTAGCTAGTAAATATTAAAATAATGTGTTGTACATCAAGCAATCACATTCTATTCAGTTAGAAAAACGATGAGATAGTGGATGTAAGATACTGTGGTGGTCATGACATTGGCGGCTGACCGGGGTTGATGTTGACGCCACTTTGCCTCATCAGCAACACCAGGTTTAGCTTGGAAGCTCCTAATACTGTGTAGAAACACTCGTCCTGCTGCTCTAACAAGAACTGTGTCCAGTTGGCCAAATACCTTAGATAATGGCCCAAGGTTTTCTGAAGACTGTTCGAGATTATACATATCATAGAAATTTTCTAAATTATATCTGTATATATATTTATATATACACAGAGATCTGAATCTCTGTGAGATTTTTCAGAGAGATCTGAAAAAATACAATATTCTGCTGTTTTAAAGGTCAAAAATTGAGGTGCACAAAAAAGAGTAAAACAACAAGGTGGTCAAAGAAGCCCCCATTGTGTATTGATGTGGATGACATAGAAATGGATTTAGCATAATTTGTCTAGACCATAAATGTTCTATTGTCATTTTGACAGACATGTCAATGAATTATTTTAGTTAAAAATGATGCATCAACATATATGTTTAATCTAATTTTTTAAACTATAATAAATTCTTACGAGGGATTTTAAACCTGTATGAGGCAAGTGGCTATGTAGAACTATTTTATGATCCACACAATTTTTTGTGAACCTAAACTGCTCTGGATATGAAGTTCATTAAATGCAAATTATATTATGACCCGAGACATAAATACATGCTTTTTGAGCATTTGAAAAAGTAGCATCTAAGAAAAGATTCTAGAGTCTGGAAGAAGCTTTCAAATAGTATCTCATGTCTAATTGCAGAATAATATAATAGTACAAAGGAAGATATATGATGTTATTTAATGTGAATGTTAACAGAACACAGAAATACATTTTTTAAAAGTGTAGAGATTTCAATGATATTTGTGTCATAAGAAAAGAATAAAAAAATACAGAAAGAAGTATCATATCTCAATGTTTTTATATATCACATAACTTATCTCAGCTTTGTTTACTGTGTGTCATTTCTCAAGACAATCAATGAAGTTCGATTACTCCTACACTTGTATTTTATTCCATAGACTAATTGAGCCGCATTGATTGGTTCCCTAGGTAAGTTGCTTCTGCCTCATAGCCACAGAGAAATTCAAGGCCAACTTTAAATGCAAACTGTTGGACTTCCTTCTACTTTGCTTTCTTCGCTTCCTTCCCACTTCTCTTTCTTCTGTCTCTTCTTTTCCTCCTTTTCTTCCTATCATCTCCATTAGGTTCTCCATTGCCTCTTCCTTCCTCCAATTTTTCCTACTTCCCTCTGTCCCTCCTTCCTTCCCTCCATCCCTCCTTCCTTCCCTCCTTTCTTTCTTTGTCATCCCATTAATGACTCTCCATTTCACTATCACATTACTTTCTCTACGTAATTAATGGAAGTATCAGTAAAAATATGTATAAATAAATGTTGAATGAACATCACCAACTGTTGACTCAGTACTGGGAATCATAGAACAAAATGGTAACAAATTTGAGCATTTTCTGAAAAAATACAATATGTTATACATTGCTATATTATTTTATTGAAAATTTAGAAGCATGCCAACACTAAAGAGCATAAAGGGAATAACTCAATATCAATGTTATTGATATTGCTCGGGCTTCATCAAATCCTGAATTATGAACATCATTAAATTCTCAGAATCTAGATCGTAAAGATTTATATAACATCGACTTTCCCAAACTATGTTTAAAATTAGCTTCACTATTTGAGAAACACAAGTGGCCTTGAATTAAATGTTATGGCTCTTTCACCAGAAAATGATTCTATGGAATCAGGAAGGTTTTAACTGAACATCTAGTATTTCTATTACATTGTGTCTTTCTATTCTATGTCAATGTTCATTTATTGCCAAGTGTGTTAGAGAGGGTGATGGTAGGGCTCTTCATTACGAAGATAGCAGTATACAATTACTAAATATGTATGTTGAATAATGCTCACAGTAGTGCACTTTTCATGTCTCACAGAGATTTAAGAAAATTATTTTCATACAAATGCAATAACCACATCTCCTAAGACAGAATGAAAAATTTCTTCAGATGAAATATGCTGATAATAAGCCTTCATAAAATAACTAAAATATATTCTCAACAATTTATGTATTCTAAACATTTTACTAAATTGTTTACTATATCCTGTCTTGGCAACTTCATTGATTAAATATGCAGAAATAAAAGATTAAATATTATCCTGTATAAACCCTTTTAGAAATAAACCTGAAACAAATATGCCTACATTTATTCTATCAGTATAACATTTCTCAACTCAGAGATTATACTATTTATCAACTTAACTACAAATTTACTGTATATTCTACCATTTCCTTGTTGATAAAAGTTAGTTTTCTACCTTTGTATATGAGACACTTCATACTCATGAATATAATAACTGTAGGATATAAAATAATCATACATACAACAGCTTCATAGTAGCTACCAGACAGTAAAACAGAAATTAAATGTTTCAGATTCCATTTCCTCTGACAAGAAATTAGTATCATGTGTGAGTTAACATTCAGAAATGTTGGTAGTATAAAATAATAAATAATAAAAACGCTTTGTTTTTAGAGCAGATGACTCAAAAGACATCTTAATCAGATGGATACTGGACGCCTTGAGCAAACGGCCAAAAATGGGTTTTTTGTTGAAGTGGATTCCCATTGAAATATTGCCTTTTGATTGATTTTCTCTGTTGAAGTCCCATAGGCATCCTTTAACTTGTGTTTGTAAGCATTCAAAGCCTCAAAGCTGGCATTAAATTTGGCAATTTAACCACTCTGTGTTTTCTGATTGAGTTTCTATTATATAATGTTATGACACCCTCCCTCCACCAGTATACATTTCCCACCACCAACGTCCCCAGAATCCCTCCTACCACCTCTCCCTTCCTCCAACCTGCCTCTATACCAGTCACCTTTTTCCTTTATCCTCTATCTTTCCCTTTTTTGGCATCATGGTTTACAGGTATTGAGAGGTTTTAATTCCTTTTTTTTTTCTTGGGTCACACTTGGCAATGCTCAGGGGTTATTCCTGGCTCTGCACTCAGGAATTACTCCTGGTGGTGCTCAGGGGACCATATTAGATGCCGGGGATCGAAACTGGATAGGCTGCGCCAAGGCAAACACCCTACCTGCTGGACTATCGCTCCTGGCCCCTTAATTCCTTTTTCTTTACCCAATTTCAGCACATCGTTCATATCTGGGTGAGCATTTCCAATTTCCAACTATCGTGGTCATAATGGTCCTTTCTCTATCCCAACTGTTTTCTCACCCTCTACTTGAGTTCATTACAGCACTATTCACAATAGCCGGAATCTGCAAACAACTTGGGAACTCCAAAACAGATGATTGATTAATGAAACTATAGTGCATTTACACAATGGAATATAATGCAGCTGTTCTGAAAAATGAAGTCTTGAAATTTGCTTTTAAATGGATGGACTGAATGGACATGGAGTTACTGAGCGAAATGAGTCAGAAAGAAAGCAAGACATAGAATGATCACACTCAGATGGGGATATGAAATAAACAACATAGTATGAGACTAAAACCCAAGGACATTAAAAACAAGGGTCAGGAGAATTTGTCCACAGTTTTAAGACAACTGTGTATTATTAATATGTTATTGCCAAGACCAGAGAGACAGTACAATGGTGAGTGAGGTTGCCTTATGTAGTGCCAAAGTACATTCAATACCCAGTCCCCTAGAGCTACTATGAGTGATCCTTGATCTTAGAGCTATAATTAAGCTTTGAATACTTTGGAGTGCACCCCTCAAAAAAAAAGTACATGACTACAAAGATCCTTTTATTCAAACATATTACATGTAATGCATTTCTTTAGTTTATTTGTTCCACACAAAAATAATCTTAAGAATAGTGCATTGCTCGGGCTGATAGAGATGGCTTCTCTTTTATTCACTCAGATTCTCTGAGTCACTAACCTAATACCATTATAATTGACATTAATTCTCTTCTTAATCCAGAAATCTAGAAGAATAGTGCAGATTTTCATGAACCGTGCCTGTGACTAGTCCTGCTGCGCTCCAAGGAAATAGTGTCTGAGGCATGATAATTAATGAAAAGGTGAAAAATAGCAAGGGACATTACCATGGAGAGTGGTTCATAAGCTTTTGTCCTGTTTGTACTCAAAAATGCCTTTGAGGATATATAATTTCCCAGAGCTTTAAAGGACCTATTACTGCTTGTGTAGCCATTGAAATTTATAATCTGCTCTTTGAACTCAATTGCATCAGACATGGGAATAAAAAGATGAATCTGAGGCCTGAATCTTTGTATTAAATTTGCAGAGAAACTTAAAATACGTTTAGATTACATTTTTCAATCTCATAATAAAGATGATACATTGCATTCAACATTTCTATCCAGCTCTTTTTGAGGTTGATAAAGATAAGCTCCTTGTATGGCTGATCATTTTTTGGAATATATGCAGTAGTTTTTCTTTGTAAACTTTTTAGAAGTTAAAAGATATGCTGAGATTTCAAAACATTTTCAGATAATTGATTTGGATGGACTTGGATTACTACTTGATAATCATCTTCATTTTCTTCTTTGTTTCAGCACTGGAGATTAATTGGGAGGTGAGTATGTCCTGGGTCAACGTAAACGAACACCAACAGCTGATGGTTGTCTGAGTTCCCAGGTCAACTTGATTCAGGAAGTCTTCCACCATGTGTTAGACTGAATAGAGCTCTTTACAAGCAATTCTATAGCATTTCTTTTATGGGTGGGTGGCTCTAAATTAGAGCCATGTTAATTATTATTTTAACCAGTATTGTGGAATTTGATAACTAACACTTTATTATTATTATTATTATTATTATTAACATTTCATTGAAATTAATCATCTGGATTCACTTAAGATACAATTTTATTAATAGATTTTACTTATTTTTAAATATATAAAATTTGAGTTATATTGAGATACAGTTACAAAGTTGACCATGATTGGAGTTCAGCCATATAATGTTCCAACATCCATCCCTTCACCCTTGGACATTTCCCACCACCAATAAATCTCAGTTTTCCGCCCTCAATCCCCCTGCGTCTATGGCAAAGCACTTTTCCCTGTCTCTTTCTCTTTTCTTTTATCTCTCTCTCTCTCTCTCTCTCTCTCTCTCTCTCTTCTCTTCCCTCACTCTTTCTCTTTCCTTTAGGGCCTTATGGTTTGCAGAACAGATAACAAAATGTTATCACGTATACTGCTTTTACCTACTTCAACACTCAGTTTTTGCCCAAAATAATTATTTGAACTATTATTGTCAGACTAGTCCATTCTCTGTTCTAATTTACCTTTGTCCCACACAGAATCTTGCGGCATGTTTCCTATTATTGACCTATATCATTCAATAGAAAGTTTGTGACTTTTCTTGAAGAATATAATGTGATGACTATAAATTAATTTGTCATAATTCATTGTCTTGTATAATATTTAAGCAGCTCAGTAAAGAGAGTTAAACTAAATTTCTGTGTGTAAATTTTGTCCATACCCCAAGATTAAATACATCCTGATATTCTAATATCTAAAAAAATCTGCTTATGCACAAGCATACACTATTTCAAAAAAAATCTAATAAAATCTAGCTTATTTCAAAGTAGCTGTTATCCTAGTAAGGTAGTTTTATGAGTCCTCTAAGGTATGTTTGCAGGATGATACAAACAAAAAAAATTAATGTAGAATTAAGTGGAATCTTCCACTTAAAGACTTTTAGTAAAACTTTCTATGTGTAAGTATAATCAAAATGCATGCATCATTTCTGTTCTGTATTGTCAATGGAATAATATAATTCATATTTATTTATTTATTTATTTTGTGCTTTTTTGGGTCACACCGGCAATGCTCAGGGGTTGCTCCTGGCTTTGCACTCAGGTATTACTCCTGGCAGTGCTCTAGGTTCCATATGGGATGCCGGGATTGAACCCGGGCCGGCGCAGGCCGGCCGTGCAAGGCAAACGCCCTACCCCCTGGGCTATCGCTCCAGCCCCTGAATAATATAATTTCAACTTTATGTTTGCACTAAATAGAAATAATTCTACAGATTAGTGTTAAGATATGGCCTAAACATCACTGAATAATCCAAATGCCACGTTTTCACAAACAGTCACTAAATTCAAGTTTTCAAAGTTTTATTCAATATACCCACTGACTTGCTTTGCTCTGTGTACTTTTCCTTTATACATAGTAAGTAAATGTGCACATGGCAAGTTAGGCAATTAGTAAACCATGTATTTAATGTGGAATACCATGACAGGAAAATACTGTTATTTGTCCAAATATATGGGTATTCCATATTAACTCACATGCCTCATCAATTCCTAATCAATGCGATATATATATAGAGATGGAAACTCCTTATGAGGAGAATAAACAACTGGTTTATGGGTCATACATGCGTTTATTTAATAGTCCATTAACTCTTTCCTCTGCTGTTATACACACTCCTTCAATTGGTCACAGTCTTATCTTTCACTTTGCTGATTTCTCTTTTGCATGCAATATTTCCTTAATATCACTATGTCGTTCTACGACCATAATACTTCTAAGTCCCTTTCTATTTCTTTGCCTCTCCATTCTAAGTGCACAAATCAAAAGCACAGAGATTTACAATCTGGTGTCTGATGCCAATTATTTTGCATATTCTTTATGCAGATAAAGGTACAATATATTAATGGATGACTTATCTTCTATTTGTCAAAGCTTCTATTTAAAATGATATTTAGGTCTGAAAGGTCATTTCCGTTACTTAAGTGGCTCACACCTCTATGTGATATTTCTAGCATCTTTTACCTTATATATGCAGAAAAAATACATTAGTCATATTTTAAATAGAGAATTGGTATCGGTTGCTCTAAACAGATCAATAAATCCTTCCTCTCAAAGTCATTATGGTTAACTCCATCCCCATAGGACAAATAATCATTTTGTTTTGCTTCATAAAAGAAAATTGGAAATTAATAATCTGAAAACAGTTGTAAATACATTGTTTTCTAATATATGATTTATACTTTTGAATTATACTTCAAATTAGTTAGCTATACCACTGTATCAAGCATTTAAAATACCATAGCCCTGTTTCCATAAAAATTCTAAAATATTATAAATGACCAATATACGATATATGAGTTAGTCAAATTAATATGTGACCAAATATCTTAACAATATTATTTTTTGCTTTTCAATAGAAATTCTATATCTCAGGTTTGACTATTTCGTCTAAAATCTTTGTCTTCAGAGAGAGACCAAGGTAAAAGTGAGGTATTTTTGCAAACTTATTGGCAAAATAGAATTGCTCATCAATGGGTAAAAATCACTCCTGTGTTGATAAGTGATGCTTGGCCAGAAAGCTAGCATAGAGGTTTAATTACTTGTTTTCATTCAGTGACCTTTTTTTGGTTCCTAACTAAACCAGGAGTAATCTCTGAGTAATGAACCAGGTACAGCTCAGAAATCAAAACAAGAAAAAAATGATGAAAAAAAGAAAAAAAGAATATATAATTATATAAAAATTTTTAAAAAATTTCTTTCTCATTCACTCATTTTTTTAGCAATTCTTAGAGTTAAAAATGCTTAATAAGAATATTTGTTTCTCCAATGCTATTTACTTTCATTTACAATGACCTATAGATTGAACGCAGCATTAATTTTTTTAGTCAGAGAATAGGCAAATAGTAAGTAGAAAAATTTAATGATATTCTCTTTCTTTAGCTATTGCTGTCACAGTTTTTAAAAAATGGCACACTCATTTTTAAAAGACTTTAAAATTAGGATATAAATACAAATGATGAGAATCAGATGCTCATTTTTAACAGGTTCACATATTTATTGTCATTCTTTGTTATACTGTATGGATCAAGCTTTATTTGTTTTGACATCTATGAACAATTTAATTGAGTTAATACGAGCAACTGATAACTATGAATTCTTTTAACAGTATCCAAATTATATCTATAAATTAAACGACATTGTTTCCACCAAGGAACTTTAAGAAACATTTGCATTTCTTTAGGAATTATGCTTAGATAATTTAGATAATTGGGTCAGATAATTAACAGAAAAAAAGAAAATTCATGTGATATGTCATGGGCCACTAATATATAATGATATTTTATATATTATAACTAGCATAACGTATATAAAATATGAAATATCTCTCTTTTCGTGTTTAGACATTAACAAGAAAAAAATATCAATGTAAGTATCAAGAATGAAATGATTTATTATAAAATTATAATAAAAATGGTAAGACCTTAGAAATTTTGAGAAAAATGCATATTTATCATTTGAATTTTAATTAATAACTTATTCCACAATTGTCATAGAAACTCAAAGCAGAGAAACTGGAATGAAAGTGGGTAGGGTGCTAGCCTTGCACAGGATAACCTGGGTTCTATCCCCAGCACCTGATATGGTCTTTAGAGGCCCTGTCATGAGTAGTCCCTGATTTTAGAGTTAGGAGGAAGGCCAGAATAGAGGTTGGAGTCAACCCAGAGTACTGCTGAGTGTGGCCTAAACTCCAAAAGTAAATGAAATTTAATAAAATATAAAGATAAATTCAACACATTAGACAATGAAAAGAGGCTCAATTAAATCAAGAATATTAATATTATCATTTAATTAAATTTAATTTGTTTTCAGAAAATTAATAGACCCTACTGTTAATTTTCCATTTCTGTTTCATTTCTTTCAGATATATAACGATTTGTGTATATGGTCCTAAACTCAAAATGGAAAGTTATAGAAACGTCTCAGAATTCATCCTTCTAGGACTTTCCTATGGCTACAACCTACAAATGTTTTGCTTTGTGCTCTTCTTACTCTGTTACATTGCTCTGTTGGGAGGAAACCTTCTCATCATTATCTCCATTCACTGCAGCCCTCTTTTTAACCAACCAATGTACTATTTTCTCATCTTCTTATCCTCGATAGACATCTGCTATACCTCTACTGTTACACCCAAATTACTCGCTGACCTGCTAGTGGAAAGAAAGACCATTTCCTATGAAAACTGCATGTTACAGATCTTTGCAATGCACTTCTTTGGAGGTACTGAGATCTTCATTCTTACTGCCATGGCTTATGATCGCTATGTTGCTATCTGCAACCCCCTCCAGTACATGCTCATCATGAACAAGACAAAGTGCAATCTCCTAGTTTTAGCAGCTGGTATTGGTGGGGCTATCCATGCCTTTCCCTATTTTCGGTGTGGTCATTGGCTCACCCTTCTGTGGTCCTAATGAAATTGACCATTATTTCTGTGATCTCTACCCTTTGCTTGAAGTCGCCTGCAGTGATACCTACCTGACTGGTGTCCTTGTAATTGCTTTTTCAGGTACACAAGCCTTATTTCCCTTGGTGGTCTTATTTCATTCGTATGGTTCTATACTCTATACTTTAAGGAATCAGTCAGCTGAGGGAAGACGTAAGGCTCTCTCTACGTGTGGGTCTCACATCACTGTGGTCATCTTATTTTTTGGACCTGCGATCTTTATCTATTGTCGGCCACCTACTACCTTCCCTGAGGACAAAGTGTTTGCTCTCTTTTACACCATCATTGCCCCTATGTTCAACCCCTTAATCTACACTCTCAGAAATACAGAGATGAAAAACACACTGAGAAAAGTTTGGTGTCAGACATTGCTTTCAAAAGGGCCACACAATTAGTTTAAAGAGTTTAGTGGCTGATCAAATAGCTGAAAGAAAGAAATGTGAATACGTTAGTTTAGAACTGCATGTTGTATTTGTCACTCCTATATTGAAAGAGAGATATAGTACTCTAAATTTATAGTAATTGCTGAGAAATAACTAGTTTTTAACAGCAGATATTTACTTTTATCTTATCAAGTGTTTACAGTGTTTATATATTTCATTTTACCTACATTAAAACTTCTTCTAAACATAATAAGTTATATTCTCATAACTACTAATAGTAATTGAAATTAGTGTGAACCTCTAAGATTCAGAAAACTCAAAACAATTGCAAGGACACCTACCAGAAGAACTTTACAGTGTTACATATCAATTTTTTTTTTGCTTATTTTTTTTTGGGCCACACCCGGCAATGTTCATGGGTTTCTCCTGGCTCTGCACTCAGGAATTACTCCAGAGGGTGCTCAGGGGACCATTTGGATGCCGGGATCAAACCCAGGCCAGCAAGGGCCGACCGCATGCAAGGCAACGCCCTACCCGCTGGGCTATCGCTCCGGCCCATACATATCAAATTTATGGGCTACATACTGTGTAGTAAGCATAGACCATCATATGTAAATTCTAGCTATAGGATCAAGAAACCAAACTGCTACTCTAAGTAGAGGGGAAAAAGCAGGAAAATCAAACTATGTCCTAGTATAAGCAAGATAATGAAAACAAAAAGAGTTTTAGCCTCTCAGGTATATTTTGCAAAGCTTTACGGACAATTGACAAACACTGTAAGTATTCAGCACTACTTACAATTACTTACAACTAGACAGTTGGTAACAAAATAAATTGTGGTGCGTTTACATAATTGAGTTGCCACTTAATTGCTAAAAGTAATACATGTATAGCCTAGTATAACATTCTAAAGCCAATGTAAAATGTAAGAACACTCTATGATTTCAATGATGGGATATTCCGTAAAAATTCAAAACCTGAAGATACTAAAAAGTAGATTGACTGAAGGGACCAGTATGACAACAACAGTTGAAAATGATCATTGGAGACAAGAATTCAGTGTTGCAACTAGTAAAGGACATGCATAATAACGTTTGTTATCTGTACTGCAGCCATAAAGCCTAAAAGGAAAAGAGGGGAGACAGGTGGGAGGAGAAGGAGAGAGGGAGAGAGAGAGAAAGAGAGAGAGAATAGTACCTGCCATAGAGGCAAGCGGGGGAAACACTGGTGCTGGGTAATGTACACTGGTGAAGGGACAGGTATTAGAACATTATATGCTGGAAACCCAATCATGGACAACCTTATAACTGTGTATCTCACTGTGATTCAATTGAAAAGTGAAGACATATTTTTAATGTAAATGCACAAGATGATTTGCTTGGGCATTTATAAAAATCATTAGGTATGCCCTTCTAAGAATTACTTTTAAATTAGAAAAGAAAAATATAAAGTTGGTTGAGAGCAGTCTGGGTTAGGGTAAGTCTGTGAAGCTTATGGGACATCTAAGACCATAAAACTGTTCTGTGTTCCCAACCCCTACTTTTTGTATTCATAGCAGCATTATTCACAATAGCCAGAATCTGGAAACAACCAGAGTGCCCGAGAATTGATGACTGGATAAAGAAGCTTTGGAACATCTACACATTGGAATACTACGCAGCTGTTAGGAAAAATGAAGTTATAGAAATTTGCATATATATGGATGGACATGGAAAAGATCATGTTGAGTGAAATTAGCCAGAAGGAGAAACAGATACAGAATGACTGCATTTATTTGCATGATATAAATATATATGTACATATCATGGTACCAGTATCCAAGGTCAAGTGAAACATGGATTAGAAGGTCTTGTCAAAGGTGAAAATTATCTCAAACATGTGGGAGTCAGAGGCTAGATAAGACAGAAAATGGAGACGGTGTGCTAACAATTGTCGAAAGTACTAATGCCAACCTAGAACTGAGCATTAAATACAGGCAAAAAGATGCACATGACAACCCTTTAATGTATGTTCTATGATCCACAATCTTGAAGGGAAGGAAAAGAGAAAGAGATAAAGAGAAAGGGAAAGAAATAAAGAACCTGCCATGGAGGTGGGCTCTGGGAAAGTGGGGGGGAAACCAGGGAAGTTGGTGGTGGGTGATGGGCACTTGTGGAGGGATGGGTGCTGGAACACTGTATGACCAAAACCCAAATATGAACATCTTTGTAATTGTATATCTCACGGTGGTATAATAAAATACTTAAAAAATATAAAAACAAAGCGAAACAAAAAAAACTGTTCTGTGTTCAACATCGTTTTGGATATTCTGATTGTAAATATTTGTAACCATAAATTGTACAAGAAGATTGACCTGCTCATCTAAATGATATATTCCTGGTAGAACCAATGGACTAATGTAGTTTAAATTGATTTGCAAAAAGCTACTGTAAAAAAAACTATTATTCTCCTGTGTTGGGACAGTAAATATGAGACAGTGAGTATGAGAATTATTTTGAGTGGTTCAACTGTTTTGTGGAATTTCTCTGAAAATGAGTTTTATTAAATAAAAAAGAATGTTATGACACAACAAATGTCCTTTTGTAGATATATGGAAGAAAAGAGTTTAGGAGAAATTTTTTTTGGAAATCAGAAGTAGGGGCTAGAGCCATAGCACAGTGAGTAGGGTGTTTACCTTGTTGCTACTGACCAGGGTACCGTCCCTGGTTTCCTCTATGGTCCTCGATCACCAACAGGGAGTAATTCCTGAGCATGGAGCCAGGAGCAATCAATGTGCATCGCCAGGTGTGACCCAATAGGCAAAAAAAAAATAAATAAATAAAATAAAAAATTCAGAAGTAAAACTCTTAGAAAAGAATTATGGGTTGAAACTCAGTGCTTACACAGAAAGTACCATAACAGAAAAGGGACTGAATAATAGGATTTTTATGGCAATAGGATAAGTAAAAGACTTCTAAAGTTTTCATAACAAATGCAATAGAAGACTATAAACATCCAGTAGGCACGCAGCCAGGAAATTGATGGGGCTTTGATTTCCTTCTCTTGCATTTCCTCTCCTTCATATTCTTTCTTTCTCTTCCTTTCATTCTTTCTTTGTCCTAGTTTGAATAGTTCTTCCACTCTGTGCTGGTATTTTCCCTTTCCTTATATCCTTCCTTTCTTCCTTTTTCTATATGTTCTTAGTTCGTTCTTTACTTTTATTATTATATTATTGTCTTCATGTCCAGACTGGAGCATGGACAAGGACCCTGGCACTATGGTATTTGCTGCCCTTTCTCTATGCCATTTCCCATTTTTCTTTGAATGTTATCACATATTTGGCCTGTGACCCTTTATCAGCAAGAGCTAGATTTTCTCATCTCTAAGTGCGGGTTTTCTCATCTCTAAGGGAGAGAGAAAATCACCCACGGCTGAGAGCCTGGCAAGCTACCCGTGTCATATTTGATATGCCAAATAATGCCAAATACCAATAACAATTATAGACCTCATTCCCATCATCTAATGGAATGGTTTGAGACTCTTTATGTTCCTGTAACAAGCAGGTGCCCTTGGTTCTACTTGCATGAGACAGGATATATGGAGATGTTTCCTGTGCCCACTCGAGCAAATCGATGATGAACACGAAGACAGTGATACAGTGATTATTTTATTGTACTGTCATTGCTTTACAATAATATTTATGCTTTGTTACAGTTTCACCACCAGGTTTCAAAATGTTCACTACTTCCCCATCTCCCTTCCCTTTACATCAGAAAGACCTTTATGATAGTTCACAATATTGTTTTGAACCCATGGAAGAATCTAAACATCAGGGGTTATTTCACATTTTAAATAAAAGAAATCAGATATGCATGGCTGCTTTTATTCTTCATTTTTGTTTGATTTAATTACTGTGACTTATGGAATATTTGTCTTTTGGTGATAAAGAACAATATGTGAGATCCCCGTGCTCTTCCCACCAGCCCCGACGCCCAGCAGATCCCTGCGCTCTTCCCACCAGGTGCGTTCCCGCGGCGGGCAGCCCCTGAGCCACTCTGCTCTCCAGGAGAAAAGGCTCCAGCTTTGAGGAGGGGACCAAGCCCCACCCAGCATCCTCGACCTTCCACTGCACAACCCCCAACCCGACCCCCTGACTCCGGAACCATCCACCGACACCCCAAAATTCAAAACAGCCGCGGACGCTATTGCGTTTTGCGCGAACCATTGTCTATCTACCTGAGATACCACTGAGCATTGGCCCCTACACTCTTTGCTATACGTCCTTAGCTACAAAGTAATTCAGTCACCTACTAACTCTATTGACTAGTCACCCAGAACACACATTTTCAACCTCACGATAGCCATTATGGTAAAGCAGCACAGAAGTCCTTCAAGCTCTATGATTGAAGTTACTAATACAGATGAGTCCAGCAATAATGATGAGCTATATAACTTCTCTGTAAAGGAATTTTGAAGCAACTGTTAAAGATGTACATGGAAATAAAAAAAACAATGAAATACAACGTCAATAAAATACAGGAGGAAATGATAGCAGAATTGAGTATATTTCAGACCAAAGTACAAACAGAATTGACAGATATTAAAAATGAGGTAAGTGAATTGAAAAACACAGGAGAAGGCCTCCAAAGCAGAGTAACAGCTACCGAAGAAAGAATTAGTGATCTCGAAGACGAGGTTCAGAGATTCTGCAGACAACACCAGAAAATGGAAAAAAGACTCACATTCAATGAACAGACTACCAGAGAAAATCGGGATGAAGCCAAAAAGGAACAACATACGCATCATTGGAGTCCCAGAAGTGCAAGAAGAAAACCCTGATGAAGAAGAAACTGTCAAAGCCATCATCGCTGACAAGTTCCCGAACTGAAGAAAGCATGCACCCAGATACAGGAGTTCGAAGGATACCAGCTAAAAGAAACCCCAATAAGAATACTCCAAGACACATCCTTATTAAAATGACAAAATCGATAGACAGAGATAGAATACTGAAAGCTGCAAGATCAAAGAAGGAAATCACATACAAAGGAGCATCCCTGAGATTTACAGCAGACTTCTCAGATGAAACACTCCAAGCCAAAAAACAATGGTGGGATATTGTGAAAAGACTCAATGAACTTCAGGCCTCACCAAGAATTCTTTAGCCAGCTAGACTTACTTTCAGATGCGAAGGAAAGATACACAACTTCATGGATAAACAACAACTCAGGAAATTCATAGACTCAAAACCAACTCTAAAAGAAGGATTGAAGGGTCTATTGTAAAATAAGACAACCCAAAACCACAACAAGTTTAAGCACAAAATCCCAATGACAATAATCTCTCTCAATGTCAATGGTCTAAATGCACCAATTAAGAGACACAGGGTGGCAAAATGGATTAAAAAACAGAATCCAACATTCTGCTGTTTTTGTTTGAATAACAACAAGAAACACATCTGAATAATCAGAGAGAACATAGACTCAAAGTCAAAGGCTGGAAGACCATTCTCCATGCAAACAACCCCTCCAAAAAAGGCAGGTGTGGCCATACTCATATCTGACAATATAGACTTCAGGCTGAAAAAGGTTAAAAGGGACAATGAAGGCCATTTCTTAATAATTAAGGGGTATGTATACCAGGAAGAGATTACACTAATAAACATATATGCGCCAAACGAGGGGCCAGCAAAATACTTAAAAAGACTATTAATAGACCTCAAGGAAGACATTAACAGTAGCACAATAAGAGTCAGAGACTTCAACACTGCCTTATCAACTATGGATAGATCGATGAGGCTGAAACTCACCAGGGAAATACTGGACCTGAAGGAAGAAATGGAAGAAAGAGAGCTGGTTGATATATACAGGGCTTTTCATCCCAAAAAAGCTGAATACACATTTTTTTTCCAGTGCACATGGAACATACTCCAAGATAGACCATATACTGAGCCACAAAGCATACCTCAACAAAATAAAAAGATTGAAATTGTGTCGACTATCTTTTCAGATCACGATGCACTCAAAATAGTAGTGAACCATACACAGAAGCAGGGAGCTAAAACCAAACACCTGGAAACTAAACAGCTCACTGCTGAACAACAAATGGGTCATAGAAGAAATCAAACAGGAAATACAAAAGATTCCTAGAAACAAATGACAATGAAGATACCAACTATCAGAACTTGTGGGGGCACAGCAAAAGCTGTGTTAAGAGGAAAGTTCATAGCTCTGCAAGCATTCATCAGGAAAGAAGACAGGGCCCATATAAATAACGCTGACCTCACAGCTGAAAATATTAGAAAAAAGACCAACAAGGGAAGCCCAACCCAGGGAGAAGGAAGGAAATAGTGAAACTTAGGGAGGAAATCAATGAGCTGGAAACCAAAAAAACAATCCAAAAGATTAATGAAACCAAGAGCTGGTTTTTTTGAAAAATTAAACAAGATCGACAAGCCACTGGCAAGACTTGTAAGGACAGGGAAAGAGAGAACCCAAATAAACAGAATCAGAAATGAAAACGGTGACATCACAACAGAAAAAACAAATCCAAAAGATCATCAGAGGTTACTTCGAGAACCTGTATGCCACAAAACATGAAAATCTAGAAGAAATGGATAAATTCCTGAAGTCCTATAACCTCCACACGATTCAAACAAGAAGACCTCCAATACCTAAATAAGCCTAGCACCATCGGGAAATTGAAACAGTAATTAAAAGTCTGCCCAAACACAAAAGCCCAGGTCCTAATGGGTTCACTGGCGAATTCTACCAAACCTTTATGGAGGACCTACTGCCAGTCCTGTTCAAGATCTTCCAGGAAATAGAAGAAACAGAAACACTCCCAAACAGCTTTTTACAGGCGCATATCACCCTGATATCCAAAGCAGGGAGAGACAATACAAAGAAGGAAAATTACAGACCAATTTCCTTGATGAACACAGATGCTAAGATCTTCAACAAAATACTAGCAAACAGAATCCAAAGACTCATCAAAAAGATCATACATCATGACCAAGTAGGATTCATCCCGGGAATGCAAGGATGGTTCAACATTCGCAAATCAATCAACATAATACATCACATCAATAAGAGAAAAAATAAAAACCATATGGTCCTATCGATAGATGCAGAAAAAGCATTTGACAAGATCCAGCACCCATTCATGATTAAAACCCTCCAGAAAATGGGAATTGAAGGAAGCTTCCTCAAGATAGTCAAAGCCATCTACCAAAAGCCCACAGCGAATATCATTCTCAATGGGGGAAAATTGAAAGCCTTCCCCTTAAGATCAGGAACACGACAAGGTTGCCCTCTCTCACCTCTTTTATTCAATATAGTACTGGAAATACTCGCCATAGCAATCAGAGAAGAAAAGGACGAAAAGGGAACCCAGATAGGCAAGGAAGAAATCAAGCTATCATTATTTGCAGATGACATGATATTATACCTAGAGAACCCTAAACTCTCGACCCAAAAACTCTTAGAAACAATAGATATGTATAGTAGAGTTGCAGGGTACAAAATCAATACCCAAAAAGTCTGTGGCTTTCCTATACACAAACAATGAAAGAGAAGAAAGGGATATTAAGAAATCGATTCCATTCACAATTGTGCCACAGAAAATCAAATACCTAGGAATCAGCTTAACCAAGTGTGTAAAGGACCTATACAAAGAGAACTACAAAACACTGCTTTAAGAAATAAAAAGAGGACACGAGGAAATGGAAACACATTCCCTGCTCATGGATGGGGAGAATTAACATTGTCAAGTTGGTAATACTCCCTAGAGCTTTGTACAGATTCAATGCGGTTCCTATAAGGATTCCCATGACCATCTTTAAAGAACCCACGGATAGCTAAAGCAATCCTTGGGAAGAAGAAGATGGGAGGCATCACCTTTCCCAACCTCAAACTGTACTACAAAGCAGCAGTAATTAAAACAGCGTGGTACTGGAATAAAAACAGACCTGTGGACCTATGGAATAGAGTTGAGTATCCTGACACCCACCCTCAAAGACATGATCAGTTAATCTTTGATAAAGGTGCAAAGAGTCCAAACTGGCGTAAGGAAAGCCTCTTCAACAAGTGGTGCTGGGAAAACTGGACAGCTACATGTAAAAAAAATGAATTTGGACCTGTGTCTAACACCTTGCACAAAAATCAGATCAAAATGGATTAAAGATCTCAATATCAGACCTGATTCCATAAAGTACGTTGAAGAAAATATAGGAAAAACCCTCCACGACATTGAAGCTAAAGACATCTTCAAAGGTGAAACACCATTAACAAAGCAACTAGAAGAAAATATAAACATATGGACTACATGAAACTGAAGAGCTTCTGCACCTCAAAAGAAACAGTGACCAAGATAGAAAGACAGTCCACAGAATGGGAAAGAATATTCAGCCAATATCCATCTGATAAGGGGTTAATATCCAGGATATATCAGGCACTGGTACAGCTATATAAGAAAAAAACAGCCAACGCCATTAGAAAATGGGGAGAAGAGATGAACAGAAACTTTGACAAGGAAGAAATTAGAATCGCCAAAAGGCATATGGGAAAAATGCTCATCATCACTAATCATCAGAGAGATGCAAATCAAAACAACAATGAGATATCACCTCACACCACAGAGAATGGCCCATATCCAAAAGGGTAGAAGCAACAAGTGCTGGCGTGGATGCGGGTAAAGGGGACTCTCATACATTGTTGGTGGGAATGTCGACTTGTATAACCTTTCTGGAAAACAATATGGACATTCCTCCAAAGACTAGAAATTGAGCTCCCCTTTGACCCATCCATACCACTCCTGGGAATATACCCTGGGAAGCCAAAAACACAGAGCGGAAACACAATTCTCACTTTTATTTTCATAGCAGCACTATTCACAATAGCCAGAACCTGGAAACAACCAGTATGCGAGAGAACTGATGACTGGATAAAGAAACTGGTACATCTACACAATGGAATACTATGCAGCTGTCCGGGTAAATGAAGTTATGAAATTTGCCTATAAATGGATGGACATGGAAAGAATGATGTTGGGCGCCATTACTCCGCCCACTGCCAAGTTGCCTTTCCGCACATGTGCAGGGTCCTGTGTCCCAGCGCATCGCAGAGTCCCCTGGTGTGGTGTGATTGGGCTTTGTCCAATCACGGCATGTTTCGTCAGCTCATACGAGCTCGCAAGACCTGTGCCTGTCAATGGGAAGTGGACACTCGAATCACACCATTTGCGCCAGCCAATGGGAAGTGGACATGCCAAACAGCACTGTATAAAAAGAAGCTTGCACAACGGGTCTGGGTCCTTTCGCCATCACAAAGTTGAAACTAAAAGAGCTCCAGTAAAGCGTGTTCTGAGAAGAATCCTGTTGTGGTCGTTCTTCACCGCGGGTGGTCGAGGGCGTCCCACAGAATCATGTTGAGTGAAATTAGTCAGAAGGAAAGAGAGAGATATGGAATGACTGCATTTATTTGCATGACATAAATATACCAGGTGATCTTACCAAAGGTAGTAATTGCCACAAGAGCGTAGGGAGTCAGAGGTTAAAAGATAGAGAAGGGAAAGTGTGTGAGTAAATGTCAAAAGGTCTGATACCAACATAGAACTGAGGCATTAAACACAGATAAAAAATGCAAATGATGGCTTCTAAGTGTATGTAGTGCAACCCACAATGTGTAGGAGAAGGAGAGAGAGAGAGAGGGAGAGAGAGAGAGGAGATAAAGAACCTGCCATTTAGGCAGGACGTGGGGGGGGGAGGGAATTGGGGACATGGGTGGTGGGTAATGGGCTCCGGTGGAGGGTGGGGTGCTGGAACACTGTGTGACCGGAAACCTCCAAGCGTGAACAACGTTGTAATTGTATATCTCACGGTGGTATAATAAAATGTTAAAAAAAAAGAAATATGAAAAAAAAAATAACAATATGTGTCTTTGTATTGTTGTGTATGCCAGAGAGCTTTTAAGATGTTGAAAATGACTCCCTCACGGTGTGGGGGTTCCTCTGCCTTCTTGCAGGCTCTATTGGGATGATGGGCCATTGGTAAAATGCTAGAAGGGGGTAAACAAAGATTTTTCTCTGGAGCTTTCAAAGAGAGACTAGCCCTGTGCGTACTTTGATTAATCCTTTAAGACTCGTTTAAGACTCCTTTGTCACCTGGCTTTCAGAACTGCAAGTGAATACATTTATATTGTTATAAGTCATCAAGTTTGTGGTTATTACAGCAGCCACAGGAAGTTAGTGCAGTGGTTTTGTCGACTGTTATAATTTGATTTCTACCATTTTTATGTAAAATTTGTACAGGTTAAAACTAAATTTTCATTGTAGAAAATATTTGGAAATTATGTATCTCATAGATTATCACTTGATCAGTTGACATCCGTTATTCATCAATTTGCTCTATCGGTGCCATATGCTTGGATTACATACATACATCACATACATATGTATATATGTTTATACATATATACACATACAGAGAGAAAATAGTGACCTAAAAACTTGTTTCTCAGACTTATAATACATCCAGATAAGTATTTTTCACTTCTTTTTTGTATGCTATAAGAGACACTCTTATTTCTAATTAGCTTATATTATAAATTTTGTAAATCACATAACCAATTTAGCTTTATGTCAGGGCTTCCTATACTTCAGATTTATCTCTGTTGGGCCCCTGCCATTTTTCAATGAATTTGAAAGAATTTTAACCTGTGTGTCCTGCTCCAGACCAGGGAGAGATCCTGTATAACCATAAATCAATTTTTCTTTATTTAATCCTCTCCTTCTTCCCTCACTCCCTTCCTTGATGCGACCTTACTTCCTTCTTTCCTGCCATTCAGCCTTCACTATTTTTATTGTCTTTTAAGATTACATATTTTATCATAGTGTTAGTATCCATATTTAAATATTGTACCACCCAATGCCAAGTATAGAAATCTCTATAGCTTGCTTCATAGATTTATTATCATTACAGTGAGGAAATAGTTTTTTTATATTTCACTGTTCGAACAAAAAATTGCTACAGACACCAAACACTTTTTTTTCGAGATATGTATGAAGAGCCAAAAAAAAAAATAAAATTTCATGAAATATGGAAAACCAGCAGGACAGTTCTACTGTTCAAGAAGGGAGACATTCACCACATTGGCAACTATCACCCCATATGCCTGTTGTCTGTCATCTACTAGCTGTTCACCCCAGTCATCCTGAACAGGATTGGCAGAACACTAGAATGAAGGAAAACCATGAGAGCATGCTGGCTTCTGAAAAGGATTCAGCACAATCGACCATATCTACAGGGCAACCAGGCTCATTGAAATGTGTAGAGACTTCAAAATTCCATTCTGTCTCACGTTCATTGATTTAAAGAAAGCCTTTGATTCTGTGGAGACTGAGGAGGTCATCGAAGTCCTAGAAAAACAGAGCGTTCAAACCCAATACATCATTATCCTTCATGAGCTGTAGTGCAGATTAACCTCCAGGCTCTTACCATTCTACAAGGCAGTAATCATTGATGTCAAAAAATGGGTTCAGCAGGGTGATACCATTTCACCAAAACTCTTCAGCGCCACCCTTGAGAACATCATGTGGCAATTAGATTGGGAAGGAATGGGACTGCATTCAATTCCTTTCTCCCATCATCCCTCCCAATTAAAAAAAAATACCACCTCGAGATATACAATGGCAGAACTGTTCACAATTGGCTCTTTTCTTGTTCTTGTTCTTGTTCTTGTTCTTCTTGTTCTTCTTCTTCTTGTTCTTCTTCTTCATCTTCTTCTTCTTTGTCTTCTTCTTCTTCTTCTTCTTCTTCTTGTTCTTCTTCTTCTTTCTTCTTCTTCTTCTTCTTTTTCTTCTTCTTCTTCTTCTTCTTCTTCTTCCTCCTCTTCCTTCTCCTCCTACTCCTCTTCATTCTCCTCCTCCTCCTCCTCTGTATTTTCGTCTCTCCCATATCTTCAACATAGTGGTTTCTTATATATATATATATATCTTATATATATATATATATACATTATGGGTTATTACATATATCCCTTTTCCCTCATTCGATCCCAGGTCCTAGTCTGGTGTTACCATTCCAAAAATTAAAACATTGGAACTTGTTTATATCTCATAGATAAATGTAGTTATTATATATAGATCCTTTTCCTTATGACCAATTTCAGTAATCATGATAATCTCCATGTCCCTACATTTATAGGCAAATTTCATGACCAGTTTTTTTGACAACTGCATAGTATTCTACTGTGCATATGTACCATAGTTTATTTATCCAGTATTCTGTTTTTAGACTCTCAGATTGTCAGCACACAATTCTTATCTAAAATGAACATTCCCAATTTCCAGCTATCATTGTCACAGTGGCCCTTTCTCTATCCCAAATGCCTTCTACCCCAGTACTTGAATTATTTGTAGAAATATTCAAAACACCCAGAATCTTGTAAAAACCCGAGTGGCCAAAAACAGCTGACTGCTTAAATAAACTATGATATATCTAAACAATGGAATATTATGATGCTGTTAGGATTATGAAGTCATGAAATTTGCTTATAAAAGGATGGACAGGAGATAGTGAGTGAAATGAGTCACAAAGAGTGGGGCCAAGACATGGCATGACTGCACTCATTCATGGTATATTATAAAACCATAGTATGAACTAGTATCCAAGAACAATAAAGAAGGGTCAAAAGGATTGGTCCACTGTTTTGGAAGCCAACCATTTATTATTAGGGCATTATCACAAAGACACAAACATAGAAAAATTGAAAGGGAGTTTCCTTTGCATGGCTCCAATGTATGTTCAATATACAGTATCTGATCTGGTCCCCAGGTGCTGCCAGGATTGATCCATGATCTAGGAGTTAGCTATAAGCTTTGAATATTTCAAAATGCACCTTGCCAAAAAAAGTTTTACATGACTACAAGGCTCCTTTTGCTCAAATGAGTTACATGTATTTTTTTTCTGTATATTATTTGTTCCACACACTAACAATCTTAATTTTAGTTCCTTCCTTGGACTGATTAAAATAGTTTCTTTTTCTTCACTCAGATTCTCTGAGACACTGACCTAATACCATTCTTGTTGACATTTGTTCTCTCCTTAACCAGTTAGCTGGAAGAAAATAGCACAGATTTTCATGAATTGTGCCTGTGACTAATCTTGGAAATGGTGTCTGAGGCATGATAATTAATGAAAAGGTGAAAAATAGCAAGGGACATTACCATGGAGAGTGGCTTATAAACTTTTTGCCTGTTTGTTTTTTAAAATGCCTTTGAGGATATATAATTTCCCAGAGCTTTAAAAGACCTATTACTGTTTGTGTATTCACTGAAATTTATAATCTGCTCGGTAAACTCAATTGCATCAGTCAAAGGAATAAAAAGATGATACTAGGACCTAAATCCTTGTATTACATTTGCAGAGAAATTTAAAAATACGTTTAGATTACTTTTTAGTCTGAGTTAGAATATAGATGCTACATGGCATTCAACATTTCTATCCAGGTATTATGAGGTCTATAAAGATAAGCTTCTTGTATGGCTGATCATTTTTGGAATATAAGCAGTAGTTTTTCTTTGTAAACTTTTAGACATTTAAAGACATGCTGAGATTTCAAAAACGTTTTCAGATGATTGACCTGGATGTACTTGGATTACTGCTTGATAATCATCTCCATTTTCTTCTGTGTTTCAGCACTGGATACTAATTGGGAGAGTGAGTATGTTCTGGAGCAAAAACCCAAACATCAGGTGCTGATGGTTATTGAGTTCCCAGGTCACCTTGATCCAGGAAGGTTTCCACTACCTGTGTGCTAGACCCAATATAGTTCTTTATAGGTATCCTATATCATTTATTTAATGAGTGGGTAGCTGTAAATTAGAGTCATTTTAATTATTATTTTAAAGATTATTGTTGGAATTGATGACTGACTATCATTATTAATACTATTTCATAGAAAAATTGTCTGGATTCATTTAATGTACAATTTTACTTCTTTTTAATTTTTTTAAAATTTGAATTATATTGAGATACACAGCTACAAATTAGGTCATGAATGGGGTTCAACCATATAATGTCCCAATAACCATCCCTTCACAATTACATATTTCACACCACCAATGATCTCAGTTTTCCTTTCCAATCCCCTTGTCTCTATGGCAAGCATTTTTCTTCTGTTTCCCTCTCTTTTATCTCTCCTCTCTCTCTCTCTCTCTGTTATTTATCTATCTCTATCTCTATCTCTATCTCTTTATGTCTCTCCTTCTCTTTCCTTTTTGGGCCTTATGGTTTGCATCACAGATACCAAAAGGTTGTAAGGTATACATACCCTTTACCTACTTTCAACACACAGTTTCTGTCCAAATGATTATTTCAACTATTATTGTCATACTAGTTCCTTCTCTGTCCTAATTTACCTTTGCCCACACAGAATCTTGTGGCATGCTTCACATCATTGACCTATATAAGTTTAATTGAAGTTTGTATCTTTTCTTGAAGAATATAATTTGATGACTATAAAATAACTTATCATAATTCAATTTCCTTGTATAGTATTAGACTAATTATTTGTGTGTAAATTTTGTTCAAAACTCAAGATTAAATACATCCTGATATACTAATATCTAAAATATCTGATTATGCACAAGCATATAATATTTCAAATAATCTAGCTTATTTCAAAATATCTGTTATCCTAATCAGCTAGTTTTATGAGTCCTCTCAGGTATGTTTGCAGGATTATACATATGAGAAAAAATTAATGTGAGTGGGAATCTTCCAGTTAAAGACTTTTAGTAAAACTTTCTATGTGTAAGTCTTCTCTTGTCTGCTGCTGTACATATTGCTTTAGTAGATCACAGCCTGATTTTCTTTAATTTTCTAATGATTTATCTTTTCCATGCAATATTTCCTTAATATCGCTAAGTTGTTTTATGACCATAATACTTATAAGGCACCTTTCTATTTATTTGCCTCTCCTTTCTAACTTCACAAATCATAAAACACACTCTCTAGTAGAACAGGAAAAAGAACAATGAGTTTATGTACATAGATTAAATGCTAATGATAAATTAGAAAATGCAAAATCATTATTTGTGAAATTTATATTTTTTGTAAAATTTGTAGAATATGATTCTAAATGTTTTGGAATCTTTGAATTTTTTAAGGAGATTTTTTTTTTTTTGCTTTTTGGGTCATACCCAGCGATGCTCAGGGGTTCCTCCTGGCTCTGCACTCAGGAATTAGACCTAGTGGTACTCGGGGGACCATATGGGATGCAGGAGATTGAACCCCGGTCGTCTGCATTCAAGGCAAATGCCCTAATCGCTGTGCTATGACTCGGCCCCTTTAAGTAGATTTTTATGTTAGTTACTCCACATATCTTTACAGATGGAACCACTGAGATTTAGAATCTGGGTGTTTGATACCAATTATTTTGCATATTTTTTATGCAGATAAAGGTATAATATAGTAATGTGTGACTTATCTATTTTTTCTAAGGTTCTATTTAAATTGATAATTGGATTAAATAGGTAGTTTCCATACTTAGGTGGCTCACATCTCTATGTGATATTTCTTACATCTTTTAACCTATATATCTAGAAATATACATTAGTCAAATTTTAAATAGAGAATTGGCATTGGTTGCTCAAAAACAGATCAATAAATGCTCAAAGTCATTATGGTTAACTGAAAATTCCCATAGGAGGAATAATTATTTTGTTTTTGTGTTATAAAAATTGGAAATTAATCTAATAAGCTAAAAAACAGTTGTACAAATACATTGCTTTCTATTTTCTTGGTTTATACACTTTTAATTATACTTCAAATTTGTGTAGGCTATACCACTCTATCAAGCATTTAAAATGCCATAGCCCTCTATTGTTTCCAAAAAAATGCTAAAACATTATAAATGGCCAATATGTAAGTTAGTCAAATTAATATGTGACATAAAGTATCTTAACAAGAGAATTTTGTGGTTTTCAATAGAAATCCCGTATCTCAGGTTTTACTATTTTTGTCTTGAATCTTTTCTTCAGATTAAGATCAAGGTAAAGGTGAGGTATTTTTGCAAACTCATTGGTAAAATAGAATTCCTCATCAATGGGTAAAAATCACTTCTGGAATTTAATTCTTTGTATTCTACATTTAATATGTGTTGAATAAGTGATGCTTTAAGATATGCAATTGTCAGAAAGTATACAGGTTTAATTACTTGCTTTCATTTAATGACGTTGGTTTGGCTCCTAACCATACCAGGAATAATCTCTGTGTAAAAACACCAGGTATAGCCCAGAAGTCAAAACAAGAAAAAAATAGCAAAAAATAGAAAAATGAAGAATGTATAATTATATAAAATTTGTAAAACATCTTTCTTTCTCACTTATTCATTTTTTAAAAATTTTTAAAGTATTTTATTATACCACCGTGAGATATACAAATAAAAAGATATACAATTAAAAGAAGTTCATATTTGGGTTTTGGTCATACAGTGTTCCAGCACCCGTCCCTCCCACCAGTGCCCATCTCCCACCACCAACGTCACCGGTTCCCTCCCCCCTTCCCCAGCCCACCTCCATGGCAGGTTCTTTATTTCTTTCCCTTTCTCTCTCTCTTTTCCTTCCCTTCCAGACTATGGATTACAGAACATACATTAAAAGGTTGTCATGTGTATCCTTTTGCCTCTATTTAATGCTCAGTTCTAGGTTGGCATTAGTAACCTCGACAATTATTAGCACACTGTTCCATTTTCTGTCTTACCTAACCTCTGACTCCCACACGTTTGTGATAATTTCCACCTTTGACAACCATGCACAAAAATTAGATCAAAATGGATTAGAGATCTCAATATCAGACTTGAATCCATAAAGTACATTGAAGAAAATATAGGAAAAACCCTCCACGACATTGAAGCTAAAGGCATCTTCAAAGGTGAAACATCACTAACAAAGCAACTAGAAGAAAAGATAAACATATGAGACTACATGAAACTAAAAAGCTTCTGCACCTCAAAAGAAACAGTGACTAAGATACAAAAGCAGTTCACAGAATGGGAAAGAATATTCACCCAATACCCATCTGATAAGGGGTTAATATCCAGGATATATCAGGCACTGGTATAACTTTACAAGAAGAAAACAAATAACCCCATCAAAAAATGGGAAGAAGAAATGAACAGAAACTTCAACGCAAGGAAGAAATTCGAATGGCCAAAAATCTTATTCATTTTTTAACAATTCTTAGAGTTAAAAATGCCTCATAAGATTATTTATTTCTCCAATCCTATTAGTTTTCATTTACAATGATCTATAGACTGAACAAAGCAGAAAACCTTTTTATAGTCAGGGGAATATGCAAAAAGAAACTAGAAAAAATTTAATGACATTCTGTTTCCTTTGACTATTGCTGTAACAGTTTTTTTAAATATGGCACACTCATTTTAAAAGACTTTAAAATATAAGGTATAAATATAAACAATGAAAATGAGATGCTCATTTTTAACAGTATATTCATTGTTATTGTATACTCTATGGATCTCAAGCTTTATGTGTTTTGATATTCAGGAACAATTTAATTGACTTAATATGAGCAATTGATAACAATGAGTTATCAATGAATGATTCTTTTAACAGCATACAATGTATCGATGATTCTTTTAACAGTATCCACATTATATCTATAAATTAAACTTCACTAATTCCACTAGGGAACTTTAAGAAATATTTGCATTTCTTTAAGAATTATGCTTAGATAATTTAGGTAATTAGGTCAGATGATTATAGAAAAAAGAAAATTCATGTTATATAAAATGGTAAGTCACTAATATATAATAAAATATCATATTATTGAGGTCTATAATTGTTACTGGTATACAATTATAGACCACTCCTCCATGACCTGATAGAAAGGTTTGAGGCTCTTTATGTTCCTGGAGCAAGCAGGTGCCCTTGGGCTCTACGAGCATGAGACAGGACATATGGAGATGTTACTGGGTGCCCACTCGAGCAAATCGATGATTAAGCGGAAGACAGTGATATCATATTATCATGATTAGCATAATAACATAAAATATGAAACTAATCTCTCTTTTCTGATTTAGTCATTAACAAGAAGCAAGTAATAATATAAGTATTGAGAATAAAATGCTTTATCATAAAATCATTCAAATATTATAAGATCTTAGCAATATTGACTAAAATGCATATTTATCATTTAATTTTAATTAATAAATTATTCCACAATTGTATAGAAACTCTAAACAGAGAAACTGGAAAGATAGTCAGCAGGGTGCTTGTCTTGCATGGATTAACCAGGATTCTATCCCCAGCATCTGATATGGTTCTTAGAGCCAGCCATGAATAATTCCTGAGTTTTGAGTTAGGAGTAAGCCAAAAGTAGAGTTTGGAGTCAGCCCAGAGTACTGCTGAGTGTGGCCTAAACTCCAAAAGTAAATGAAATTAAATAAGATATAAAGATGATCAATTAAATCAAGCTTTATTAATATTATCATTTAATTCAATTTACTTTTTTTGGGGGAAAATTAATGATAAGAACCTACTGTTAATTTTCCATTTCTGTTTCATTTCTTTCAGATATATAACGATTTGTGTATATGGTCCTAAACTCAAAATGGAAAGTTATAGAAACCGTCTCAGAATTCATCCTTCTAGGACTTTCCTATGGCTACAACCTACAAATGTTTTGCTTTGTTTTCTTCTTACTCTGTTACATTGCTCTGTTGGGAGGAAACCTTCTCATCATTATCTCCATTCACTGCAGCCCTCTTTTTAACCAACCAATGTATTATTTTCTCATCTTCTTATCCTCGATAGACATCTGCTATACCTCTACTGTTACACCCAAATTACTCGACTGACCTGCTCGTGGAAAGAAAGACCATTTCCTATGAAAACTGCATGTTACAGATCTTTGCAATGCACTTCTTTGCAGGTAGCGAGATCTTCATTCTTACTGCCATGGCTTATGATCGCTATGTTGCTATCTGCAACCCCCCCCCAGTACATGCTCATCATGAACAGGACAAAGTGCAATCTCCTAGTTTTAGCAGTTTGTGTTGGTGGGGCTATCCATGCCTTTCCTATTTTCGGTGTGGTGGTTGGCTCACCCTTCTGTGGTCCTAATGAAATTGACCATTATTTCTGTGATCTCTACCCTTTGCTTGAAATTGCCTGCACTGACACCTACCTGACTGGGGTCCTTGTAATTGCATTTTCAGGCACACAAGCCTTAATTCCCTTGGTGGTCTTATTTCATTCGTATGGTTCCATACTCTATACTTTAAGGAATCAGTCAGCTGAGGGAAGGCGTGAAGGCTCTCTCTACGTGTGGGTCTCACATCACTGTGGTCATCTTATTTTTTGGACCTGCAATTTTTATCTATTGTCGGCCTCCTACTACCTTCCCTGAGGACAAAGTCTTTGCTCTCTTTTACACCATCATTGCCCCTCTGTTCAACCCCTTCATCTACACTCTCAGAAACACAGAGATGAAAAACACTCTGAAAAAAAGTTTGGTGTCAGACATTGCTTTCAAAAGGGCCACACAATTAGTTTAAAGAGTTTAGTGGCTGATCAAATAGCTGAAAGAAAGAAATGTGAATACGTTAGTTTAGAACTGCATGTTGTATTTGTCACTCCTATATTGAAAGAGAGTATAGTGCTCTAAATTTATGGTAATAGCTGAAAAATGACTGGTTTTTGAATAGTAGACATTTATGTTAAACTTATGAAGTGCTAACAATGTTTATATACTTCATTTTACCTGTATTAAAATAACTATTAAGTTATAATAAATGAGTTTTTGATAATTTGATATTATATGAGAATTCTATGTTGGATTTCTTATTGATAATTTACCATAGCCAATCTCATTTCAAACATAATTTAATTTTTAAGATATAGTCTTAGTGATCGCTCACATAGAAGCATATATCATTTGTTTTAGAGAAGTTGATAGGTAAAACAAAATTACTTTTTATTGATATTCAATTATGTAATCATTCAGAACTTAGGTAACAAAGGAATATTTCAAAGTAAACTCTGCGTTTTATTGGTTTTATTAGATTCAAAATTCTGATTTCCCATTTAAAACATCTATTACAAATACTAATACTATATAATAATACTGTCACAAATACTACTAGTAATTGATAGTATGGATTTCTAAAATTCAGAATGCTAAAATGAATTCAAGGATATCTTACTAAGAAGTGTACAGAATTACATATCAAATTTATAGGCTACATGTGATGTGTAAATAAATCTTAACTATTGAATCAAGAACCAAAACTCCCACATTAAGGAAAGGTTAAAAGCAGGATTTATTAAATGTGTCCAAATATAAGAAGCATATTAAAAATAAAAAGAGTTTTGGTTTCACAGGTATATTTGCAAAAACTTTACTCTAATTTATAAATTCTGTAAATGGTCAGCATCCTAGATAGTTGGTAAACATAATAAATTGTGGTGCATTTAAATAATTTAGTGCAAGTCAATTGCTAAAAGCAATACTTTCAGAGCCTCTTCTAACATTCTGAAAGGAATTTAAAATGTCAGCATGCTCTATGATTTCAATGATGGAATATTCTGTAAAAGTTCAAAACCTGAAGATACTAAAAAGTAGGTTGACTGTAGGGACCAGTATGATAACAACAGTTGAAAATGGTCACTGTAGATAAGAACTTAGTGTTGAAAGTAGGAAGGGACATATATGATAGGATTTCATTATCTGTGCTGCAGCTTAAAAGGAAAAGAGAGGTGGAGGGAGAAGGAGAAAGAAAAGAGAAAGAGAGTGAAAGTGAGAGGAGAAAGAAAGAGACAGATAAACAAAAAGTACCTCCATAGAGGTAAGGGGGGAACACTGGTGATGGAAAATGTACACTGGTGAAGTGACAGATATTGGAATATTGTATGTAGGAAACCCAATCATGAACAATCGTGTAACTGTGTATCTCACTGTGATTTAATTAAGAAAGAAATAAATATTTTTAATGTAAAATGGACAAGATGTTTTGTTCAGGCATTTACAAATATCTCAAGCTATGTCCTCTTAAGAATTACTTTTAAATACTTCACTTGATCACTTGAATCCGTTATTCATTGACTTGCTCGAGCTGGCGCCAGTAACATTTCCATGGACCCTATCACGTGCCAATATAGCCTAATGGCATCTGTTGATTTGGGAATATCAAGAGCCTCAAACCGTTCCTTCAGGGTCTTGACGAAGAAGTCTGACCATCTTGTAAGTGTTAGGCTGGAGCTATAGCACAGTGGGTAGGGCATTTGCCTTGCATGCGGACAACCCATTTTCGAACCCCAGCATCCCATATGTTATCCCGAGCTCCACCAGGAGTAATTCCTGGGTGCAGAGCCAGGAATAACCCCTGAGCATTGCTGAGTGATATCCAAAAAGCAAAATAAATAAAAACAAATGAACGAACGAATGAATGAATGAATGAATGAATAAATAAATAAGATAAAATAAATAAGATAGAGTTTTTCCTGCCTCAGCGAGGCTGAGAGCTGTCAGGGTTAGGGTATATCTCTGAAGCTTAAGGGACATATAAAACTGTAAAACTTTCTGTGTTCAGCATCATTTTGGATATTGTGGTTATCACTTGTATCACTTGTCTTCCTGTTCATCATCAATTCGCTCGAGTGGGCACCAGTAACATCTCCATAAGTCCTGTCACATGCTAGTAGAGTCCAAGGGAATCTGCTTGCTCCAGGAACATAAAGAGCCTATAAATGTTTGTATTTCTAAATTGTACAATAAGATTGACCTGCTCATGTAAATGTTACATTTCTTGTAGAAACAATGGACTAATGTAGTTTAAATTAATTCTCAAAAAACTATTGTTGTAGAGACTACTATTCTCCTGTGTTGGGACAGTTAATATGTGAGAATTATTTTGAGTGATTTGACTGTTTGTGGAATTTCTCTGAAAATGAGTTTTATTAAATAAAAAGAATGTTATGACACAACAAATGTCCTTTTGTAGATATATGGAAGAAAAGAGTTTAGGAGAAATTTTTTTTGGAAATCAGAAGTAGGGGCTGGAGCCATAGCACAGTGAGTGAGTGTTTACCTGCTGCTGCTGACCAGGGTTCTGACATGGGCATCCTCTATGGTCCTTAAGCACCAACAGGAGTAATTCCTGAGCACAGAGCCAGAAGCAACCCTGTGCATCGCCAGGTGTGAGGCAAAAAAAAAAAAAAACAAACTCAGAAGTAAAACTCTTAGAAAAGAATTATGGGTTGAAACTCAGAGCTTATACAGAAAATACCATAACAGAAAAGGGACTGAATAATAGGATTTTTATGGCAAAGAGGATAAGTAAAATACTACTATAGCTTTGAAAATATAAACATCCAGTCACGCAGTCACGCAGCCAGAAGATTATAAACATCCAGTAATCACGCAGCCAGGAAAACGACGGGGGCATTGATTTCCTTCTCCTGCATTTTGTCTCCATTTTCTTTCTTTCTCTTCCTTTAATTATTTCTTTCCCCAAGTTTTATTAGTTATTCCTCTCTGTGGTTTTATTTCCCCTTCCTTATATCCTTCATTTCTTCCTTTTTCTTTATTTTCTTAGTTCATTCTTTTACTTTTATTATTATATTACTGTACTGTCATTGCTTTACAATAATATTTATGCTTTGTTACTGTTCCACCACCAAGTTTCAAAATGTTCACCATACCGCTATCTCCCTTCCCTTTACTATCAGAAAGTCCTTAGTGATAGTTCACTTTTCTGAGCTACAAATATTATTTTGAACACGTGGAAGAATCTAAACATCAGGGGTTATTTCTCACTTTAAATAAAGGAAATTAGATATGAGTGGCTGATTATATTCTTCATTTTTATTTTATTTAATTACTGCAACTTATGGAATATTATCTTTTGTTGATAAAGAAAAATATGCATTTTTGTATTGTTGTGTATGCCAGAGAGCTTATAAGATGTTGAAAATGACTGCCCTCATGGTGTGGGGGGTTCCTCTGGCATCTTGTAGGCTCTGTTGGGATGATAGGCCATAAGTAAAAATGCTAAAGGGGTAAAAGCAGATTTTTCTCTG